>CM019743.1:10462450-10697023 GCA_009761775.1 Ficus carica | reverse complement strand
GCCCTCTCTCGAACGTAGGTGGCCCGATACTTCATTCCTCTGAACGTAGTGGCCCGATCTATGCTGAACTGGTGAGACAAGACTGGTGAAATAAACTCGAACCGTTGATCGATACCTGTTCTTGCACAACACTCGACTAAGTATCTGCAAAATAATTAGGCACACTTGTTACGGAAAAACAACATATATAAGATTAAGAAGATAACAAAATTAAATTATTTAAGGATAAATGTATTACCTGATGTAAATCATTATGCTGTTTGCACTAATTTCTTTAAATGAAATGAAATGATATACATCTTCAAACCCAATATATATGGGCATCTCATCGCCCATGACGAAGTGTTGTTGTGGGCAGACTATTTGTGTACCGTCCCGCATGGAACTTTGTGCGTAAAATGCCAAAGGTCTCAATTCGAAGGAAATATCATTAAGGTCAAACGAAGGCATTTCTTCTTGCGCCGGTTGTTGTTCTACCTCCGGTTGTGACTGTATTTTCTTCCCTCCCTGCTCTCTTTTTCAGTACGTTTGCTTCCCTCAGCTCTCTTTCAGGAGCACGACTGGGACCTTTACTTGCTGGCTCAAACTTGTTTGCACGACGACTAACTTTTCGGCCAAGCAACAAACCACACCGACAGCTTCTTCTATAGATGTGGCTTCGTTGGTCGGAATAGGTAGGAGTGCACGATTTAGTTTTGGGACCGTAATTGTCACTCGTACATTCTCCTCACCTAAAGGAATCCCATGGACGTGTCGGTTGGAACACAGTCCACGTATGCCCTGCCGATTGCAACAAGAACGACTCCTCCGTTAACTAAATCAGGAATAAAGAGATGGCATTCCTACTTGCGTTCAGCATGGGATTCGATCCGACGGCCCAGCTTCTTTTCATTCAAAGTGCAAACTAGCTTTGAAGCTGTTGGTGTTGATCTACACGGTAGGTGCGGTCATCTCCTCGGCTATAGTCCTCTCGGTTTATACCGTGCTTCGCACAAAGTTCCCGTACGGTTCTTTCCAATGCGGCAATCTTTAGTTTCATATCCGAGACTTCATCTTTTTCCCTTGACGGATGCACAAGGTTGAAGTATTGCGACTGCTTGACAAACTTAGATTGACCCCGAATCCGACCCGAATGCTCGGCATTGCCTAATGCCTTGGTCAATATGTCCTCTGTCCCCACAGATTCAAAACTTCCTTGTGTCTCTTGTTGAGTAAACTCCTCCTGTAACAAGTAGAGAAAATGTTATGTACTTGCAAACATAAAAGAGTTTACGAAGGATTATATTATAAATGGATTGAAAACTTACTATATTCTCGGCAATAGTTTTAAATTCTTCCTTCTTCAATTCCTCCATCGGGTTTGACGCGCATGTCCAGCCACCTTTCATACCGTTCTGCATATTTTCCCGTCTTCTCGAACTGCAACCCAATAATTAGAGTTAGTAACATAAACGAATAAATTGGAAGAACAACATACCATTTACACATTTTGTCCAAGTAAATAGCCTACATGAGCTGGTCACAGTTTCCTATAGCCGTCTCGGCCCCCTGTTGATCCGTATTTGCTCTTCTTTCTTATCTCACTTCCTTGTTCGGACAGTCGTTTGAATTCCGGGGTACGTCGGTACTGAATGAATTTCTCCCAATCATCCTGGGTGATGGTGGGGTAATTGTGAACAACTTTTAGCGGTCGTTGCCACACATTTTCGTCATCAATATGATCTCTGACAAAAGCTTGGTAGAGATCGATATCGAAAACCTTTAGCTGACTCCCCACAAGACTTTAAATTTGTTTTTTGTAGGATTCGTCAACAGTGAATGAAGTTACAACTTCCATCCACACTATTTCTTTCCTTGGAGCTAAATCTGCACTTCTAAAGTCGGATATCCAAAATGGTATGTGCTCTCGAGCAAGCACTCCAATCCAACTCTGTAATTCATCACCTGCCTTCCCTAAAGGTTGCCCTTTACCGTCAAACGAAACTTCAATTCGTTGCCCTTTGCCCTCACCTGGTGGACTCTTGTCATTAGAGTTGCTCTTCGTCTACCATCTTCATCAGGATTGAATCTAGGTGAGTTGGTCCGGCGCGGTTTTCCAACATGAGTTTGCGTTGAGCATTCCTCCTCGTGATCTTGCGACGTTTTAAATCAACCAAATGCAACTCTAGACCGAAACACATTTATAAAACAAAAAAATTTTGTCATCGAATTTAACTTATAATCATGGCACCCAAACACATAAAAGATTGTAAATCCGTCCAACTTCACATATACTATTTACTTATATTTATGGAAATAACAAACAACATAACCAAATATGCATTTTATCGACAATGTCAAATACTAAAATATAAGTTCCAAATCAACCCTTTTTCCGCAAAATCCCCAATTCCGTGCCTTACCCAAGGAATTTAGTTCAATATAAAACTAAATAGAACGCAACAAGGCAATTTAACCAACATGGCATATGCGGAAATTTAACTAACACAATAAAAAAATTATCCGAAAATTGCCATGCATTTTCCGTTCGTAACACAAACTTTTTAATTCAACATAAAATAAATCGAACTAAATTTGGGATTTGTTCACACATGTCAAATGGATAACATATATATAAGTCACATAATCACAATATTTTCCGGAAAATTGGACGGAAAAATCCCAAATCAATCTATAAGTCACGAAATCAAAACTTTTTTTCAGAAATTTTCAGATTACCTTCGCCTCACCCAATCATTGTACAACAAGCAAATAAGTCTCAATGAAATAGGCAATTTGTCGAACATGTCCTATGCAAGAAAATAGCATGCAAAATCAAAGAATATATTAAAGGAAAATTTCACCCAATATCATAATAACAATCAACCAAATTAATTCCAAAAACCGTGCGGTGAAAAAGTAATTTGGGCTTACCAAGAACTCGAGTGGGCGACGGCGAGGAGAGAGAGAGAGAATCCGTGTGGCTACCGAAGGAGAGAGAGAAGCCGTGGGTGATGGTGGGCGACGGCGAGGAGAGAGAAAGAGAATCCGTGTGGGCGACCCAAGGAGAGAGAGAAGCCGCGGGTGGCTTGGGCGACGGCGAGGAGAGAGAGAGAGAAGTCGTGGTGGCTTGGGCGACGACGAGGAGAGAGAGAGGGAGGCCGTGGGCTCGACCGAAGGAGAGAGAGGGAGAGAAAATTTGCTTGGCGTCGGCAAGGAGAGAGAGAGAGAGGAAACTAAGAGAATGGATGGAGATTGCCAAAAGTGAGATAGAGCATTAATGGAGATTGGAAAGACAACCAAAGCAAAATAAGGGGGAGAATGCCGAAAAAAATGAGGGAAATAGAAATGGGAGAATAAAAAATCAAAAATTGACCAAAAAAATCGCGCGCACGGTTTTGGGGGAAATTTAAATTTCCCGGATACCACGACGGTTTTCAAAACCGTCTGGTATTGAGGAAACCACGACGGTTTTTATTGAAACCGTCATGGTTTCCTTGAAACCACGACGATTGGTTTCATACTGAAACCGTCGTGGTTTCTTCAAAAAATTTATTTTAAAAAGTTTTTTCCGGAAAAATTTTTTTTAAATAATTTTTTTTAAAAAAAATTTAGACTATACCACGACGGTTTACCACGACGGTTTCATTGAGAAACCGTCGTGGTTTCTACAATAAAAATATTTTTTAAAAAATATTTTTTGAAAAAATTAATTTCAAAAATTTTTTTTATATGATACCACGAATCTTTCAGAAAAATTATTTTTTAATTATTTTTAAAAAAAATTATATGATACGACGACGGTTTATACTGAAACCGTCGTGGTTTCTTCAAAAAAAGTTTTACTTTTTTTTCCGGAAAAATTTTTTTAAATAATTTTTTTTAA
Source organism: Ficus carica (assembly GCA_009761775.1). Taxonomy (NCBI): domain Eukaryota; kingdom Viridiplantae; phylum Streptophyta; class Magnoliopsida; order Rosales; family Moraceae; genus Ficus; species Ficus carica. The sequence continues at coordinate 10,693,158 of CM019743.1, read as the reverse complement.
AAAAAATTTAGACTATACCACGACAGTTGGTATTCTTAATACCACGACGGTTCATTAAAAAACCGTCGTGGTTTCTCCAAGTAAAAAATAAATTTTTTTAAAAAAAATTAATTTTAAAAAAAAATTTATATGATACTGCGACGGTTTTTGTATAAAACCGTCGTGGTATCTTCATAAAAAATTATTTTTTAATAAAATTATTTTATCAAATAATTATTTTAAAAAAATGTTATATGATACACGACAGTTTATACAAAAACCGTCGTGGTATGTTAGATACCACGACGGTTTTTTGTGGAAAACCGTCGTGGTTACGTCGAAAATAATATTTTAGATAACTTTTGTCCACTTTCAATCCCACAGGCGGGCACACCTGTGTGTTATGCACGAGCCAGCCCACATCAATAACTCTTGTTCTTCTATTAATTCACACATGTATAGTGGGCATATATATAAATAATTAATATATTGTACATGTGCACAATTAACATATTTGTATATAACAACTTTACATAAATTATATACAACGAAAAAGAAACTGTCAAGTTTTTTTGTTTTTTCTTTTTGGTCTTCTCAACTCGTGCCCACTCGACATCTAAACGAAGCAAATGTGAGGTATCATCGTCCAAATCATCAATCTCCTCGACCGGTGGCAATCCGCTTGTGAAAGATGGAATGTCGGTGCAATCTTCAACATCTTCTTGGTCATCCCCGTGCATTTTTTGCTTCATTTGCACAACTAAAGATAAATCTAAATTGTCGGGATCCGTTGTGTAAAAGACATGTACCGCTTGCGACGCCATAATAAAATGATCATTTTTGTAGCCCAAACGCCTAAAGTCCACAACCGTCACGCCGTCCCTATCAATCTTAACAAAATTATTGTCAGCCCAATTGCATTTAAAAGTGCTATCCGCAAGCCGCAATAATCTAGTTCCCAAATATCGTCAATGAACCCAAAGTAATTCATGCTACCATATACCGGGTTCTTGTCCTTTGCGGATGAAATATGCATAGACTCGGCACGGAGGCTGACACCACTATTTTAGGACGGTATGATTCTCATCTCTCTCGCGAGTGTAAAAGGAGTAGCCATTGACAAAGTACGATGTATATCGTGTGACTATCGATGACGGTCCTCTTGCTAGCTTCATTAACTCTTGGGAAAGGCCAGCTTTCATATGCAAATGTTTTCTTAGCCACTCCCGAAATGTCCGGTTGTGCTCATCTTGAATCCACTTCTCAAATGTGGTTTTCCTCGGATTCGCAAGTCTTAATTCCGTCATGTGAACTTCAATGAAAGACTCAACTTCCTTAGCATTGTGCAAAACGTACAGACAAGCCTTTTCCCATTCATCTCGATTTACTGGTGAATGAACACCCACGGATAGTCCTTTCGACGTAACTTGCCCGCTCGTTGGCAACCCTATTGGGTCCGCGTTAGACAAATACTCGGAGCAAAATTCAATTGACTCCTCGGCTATGTAGTTTTCCACTATACATCCCTCCGGCCTATTTCGGTTCTTCACATAACCCTTCAAAACCTTCATGTACTTTCGAAAGGATACATCCACCTCAAATGAACGGTCCACATAGTTTAACTTCCCGAACTAAGTGCACCGTTAGGTGGATCATGATATCAAAAAAGGCTGGTGGGAAATACTTCTCAAGCATGCACAATGTCATCACCAATTCGATTGTAGCGGATCAAGCATCAGTGGATCAATTACCTTCGAGCATATTGAATTGAAAAATGAGCATAACTTCGTAATTGCATATCGCACATCTTTCGTTAAAACTCCCCGCAATGCAAGAGGTAATAATTGTTGCATCAAGATATGACAATCATGTGTTTTCATTCCAATGAGCCTCAAATCCTTCATCGACACCAACCTTTTGAAGTTGGAAGAGTACCCACTTGGCACTTTCACGGACGCAAGCCATTCACAAAGCTTTCTCTTCTCTTGTCTCAATAATGTGTGCTTTGCCGGAAGTAAGTATGTGCCGTTCGATCTTTTCTCGAGGAGTAAATTTGGCCTAATCTTCATCTCTTCAAGATCCAACCGTGCTTTTTCACCGTCTTTAGTTTTGTTTGGAATGTCAAGCAACGTGCCCACTATCGATTCACAAACATTTTTCTCAATATGCATAACATCTAAGCAATGACGAATGTAAAGTGACTTCCAATATGGAAGTTCGTAAAAGATTGACTTCTTCTTCCAAGGTCCATCGACATCAGCAGCCTTACGTTTTCTCTTCCCCAAAACTACTTTCACATCTTTAACAATCTCATAAACGGCTTCGCCTGACAAAATCCGAGGAGCTGATCTTTCTTCGGTATTACCATCAAAAGCCTTCTTTTGTTTGCGGTATCGATGATTTGTTGGCAAGAATCTCCTGTGACCAAGGTAAACGGTTTTCTTACCATTCTTCAACCGGATGGAAGATGTTTCCTTCATACAAACTGGACAACCGATTGAACTCTTCACAGGATAACCAGATAGGTTGCCAAGTGCAGGAAAGTCATTAATTGACCAAATCAACATTGCACGAAGATTGAACGTATCTTGACGGTGAGAATCTTTAACTTGTAAACCGTCTTCCCACAAGCTTTTGAGGTCATCGATTAATGGTGCCAAGTACACGTCAATGTCATTCCCCGGTTGTTGCGGGCCTGAGATCAATAACGTCAACATCAAGAACTTCCGCTTCATGCACAATTCTGGTGGGAGATTGTAGTTGACAAGTATGACTGGCCAGGTACTATGCCGACTACTCATGTTACTATATGGGTTCATTCCGTTCGTCGACAAACCGAGACATAAATTCCTTGGTTCTGCACTGAAATCTGGATGATTGTCGTCAAAGGTCTTCCATTGTGGTGCATCGGCCGGATGCCTAAGTTTGCCATCATCAACACGTTTATCATGGTGCCATGTCAAATTTTTAGCATGCTCGGCATTGCGGAATAAACGACGCAAACATGGAGCCGGTGGAATGTACCATAACACCTTAACCGGCACTCATTTTCTACCATTCGATGGCATCTTGCCCTTCTTCCATCTTGACTCGTTACAAACCGGACATTCATGTAAATTTTTATATTCTTTCCGGTAAAGGACGCAATCATTTGGACATGCATGTATTTTTTCATATTCCATTCTCAAAGTGCTCAACGTCTTCTTCGCCTCGTACATACTAGGTGGCAATTTGTTATCCTCCGGTAGAACATCTTTTAGAAATTCTAAAAGTGTCGTGAAACTAGAATTCGTCCACCCTCCCGACGCTTTCATATTCCATAATTTAACCAATGCCCCTAATTTCGTATATTTTGTACACCCGACATACAAGGGCGTTTCGGCATCATTAATCATTGCCTCAAATAACTCCGGACGGTGCACAAAGTTCTCTTCCAAATCATTCACCATATTGAACATATTATCACCAACGTCTTCCTCAACAATAGGTTCTTTACCTTTAGTGCTCGTCGATGTAGATTTAATATCAAAAAAAGCTTCGTCATGTAAATACCAAGTTTGGTAAGAACAAATAATCCCATAAGCGCGCAAATGCCCTCTAACATCATCAATGGAATGAGATCTATGATTACCACAAACTTGACATGGACACGAAATCTTATCATCTTCTATGTGAGCTTTGGCAAATGACAAAAATTCTTCAACACCAGCTTCATATGCTTTAGACAATCTATCAAACCACATCCATTTCCTATCCATGATTTGCAACTCCTAAATAGAAAAATAAAGTTAAATAATTTATTAGAAGGTCGACTACTCTATTTAATGTAACATGCATATATATAATATTCATTATTAATTAACAACGGCCCATTAATCGGTTTTCAACATTTAAAAATCGAATTAAGAACATAACAAAAATAATTAAAATACAAAACCATCTAAATCCATAATTAATTAAGGTATAAATACCGGAGGGAAACATAATATTACTTTTGATCACTTAATTAATTTATTACCATCCATTGCACAATTTAACTCTAAATCGATCCCAAAACATATATATATAACAAAAAACACCTTAATTTATAAAATCATATCTACAAATCATCAATAATACAACAATAACAAGTCAATCAATAATTAGTTATCACTTACAGATAAATTATAATGATGAATATATATATATGATGGCGGTGACGTCCACATGGTGTACTGCCTGTATTCGGAGCGATCTGACTTTAATATCCGGATGATTTGTAGCTGTTGTGAAATATTTTGACGGCAACAATAGACTCTCAGCGTTTTGTCTAATTTTTTCACGAATTTTACACGACGGTTTCTAAAAAACGGTCGTGGAAGCTTGGAAATCCACGACCGGGTTTGTGTAAACCGTCGTGGAATCCTGGTCGCGTCCACGACGGTTTTAAAAGACCGTCGTGGAAACTGATGCTTCACGACGGTTATAAAAGACCGTCGTGGAAGTACGGACGCTTCCACGACGGTTTTACACAAACCGTCGTGGAAGCGGCGCTTCCACGACGGTTTTAAAAGACCGTAGTGGAAGCATGCCTTTCCACGACGGTTTTCGTAAAAAAATTTCCGCTCCGTGATTTTGCGAGTTTTACACGACGGTTTTTAAGAAAACGGTCGTTGATGTACCGTCGTGGAATCCCATATTTGTAGTAGTGTGTTCACCTTGTCATCAGTGGAACTTTGTCATTAAGAGGTGCAGGTCGTTCTTCCTGAAGCACAAGATCAAGAGCCATGCAACCAAGAACAATCATAAACGTTCTCTTTCCAATTCTTGAAGTTCATGTCATTAAGCACAGGAATGAATTTATATTGGCAAATATTGTTAAAGCAGAAGCAGTAACTGAATCGATAACAAAATAAAATAACAAGCTCACAATCAATAATCATGTCATAAAACAAGAATCTTGAATTAATAAATCTATAAATGACATGATCAAGCAATTCACATAATGGTGGGCCCTAACACAAGATACCTAGCACAAAATTGACATTTAGTCTTTGAACAGAAATATCAATTGTTAGTGGTACTCTCAATGCAGTAATCAAATATTGACAATTAATCATGTCAAGCGATAAGCCTTTCTTTGGACCGACTCATTTCTCACATGAAAAAACTTAACAATCGTCACATATCTATTACCACATGTATGCTTATTATTTGGCCAAACAATAACCTTCCTTTGACCGGTTATTATTCGCATAAATTATAAACATACACGTCTTAATATTATAAAATAAACAAATTTACATTTTAGAGGTTACTTTGACAACATATAATTTCAATCAATTTATTTTAAAATATCATTTTTTTTTTTTTTTTTGTTCAAACCAGACGGTCAACGGTCAACGCTTTGGTCAATGATCTTGTGTTGATCGGGTCGGGCTGGACTGGGTCGGGTCAACCCAATCCAGGTCCTTATCCAGCCCTGCCCAGCCAAAAAACGTGGGCTTAAGGCCCAACCTTATTTTGTTTTCCTTACATCATGGGCTCAAGCCCAAAAAAAAATTGGGCTCAAAGCCTAGAAAACTTATAAAAAAAACAAAAAACAAAAACAAAAAACCCTTTTTTTTTTTCTTTCTTTTTCCTGCCGCAAATTTTTTTTTTTTTTCCCTTGAATTCAATCAATAAAAAAATATTGATTCAAATAATATCACAAATAACAGGTAAAAATCATTTTCTTTCCCTGAACCAAACTCGGAAAACATGAATGCAAAAATTTCAAACAATCTTTAATCAAGCAATCTGAATCCGTGTATATATATATATATATATATATATATATATACCTAAAAGTTGAATCCAAAAATAAAAATAATCACAAAAATTTTCAACCTCAATAATTATTTCCGGAAATTGCCAAATTTTAATACACACAAATCAAACATAACATATATATCTCAATGATTCAACATGAGTGGCTCTGATATCACTTGTTGGGAAAATTTTAATTGATGAAAACTATCACCAAATCCAAGATCTCATGTTATATCATCAAGAAAAATTAATCGGAAGCGTACCTGAATCCATGAAGACAAATTAAAGAATGATGGAGTCTTCCACAGTCAAATCTTTTTAATTTCCTAAGGTGCTCTTTGGATTCTCTCTCTTAATGGGGAAGGAGGAGGTGAGCAAATATTACATATTATGATTTGACTTGGGGACCACAACCCTTATAATGACCTTTATATACTAATTCAAATTAGGTTCCCTTCAACCCTAATTTAATTAGTATTGGGTTCTTACACATTAAAGCCCATACCCAATAGATATCTCTAGAGCCCAATTAATAGATCACTTATTTGATCCTATTAAATTAGATAGCCTATAATTTAATTGTTATTTAATATGTAAGCCCAAATAATAAAATCTCAACACAAAGTAATGTGCATTTCAAACCTTTCCCTTTTCCTATTTGATCATGGAGTTTGGACCTCAAGATCATACATCATTCATAATGAAAGTATATTGAAAGACGAAATGTTTTTACTTAAGAGCAAAGACAGCTTATGAGAGTGATCTTCGTTGCTACCGACCTGGCTTGAAGGTAGTTTGTAAACTTCAGAGTGGATTATAATTTACTAAAAGAACAATAGATCTGCTCACAAAAAGGCAGGTTGCTCCAGTCTTGAAAGACTCGCCATCTCACAATTCAGACAGTTGTCACTCAGCTATGCCCACCTAGTTGGGATGTCATAGCTCACTCTGATACTAGTTGCTTCTATTTATCATCATAGAAAGAAGGGAAAAAAAATGTTGACGTGTTAGCTTGTAAATTAGAAGTTTTATGTTTCCTATTTTTAGGGAGTTAGTTAAGCACTTCTCTGTATAATTGTAAATATAAATAGGCTATATTTTTCACTTTCTAATTATGAATGAGAAATCTTTTGTGCAATGTTCTCATCGATTCCTTCCCTGTGTTGGCTTTTATGGCATCAGAGACAGAAAAACTAACATCAGGTTGGGGAAACGAAGGTCACAATGGCCACAACTGAAGCAAGCAGAGGCAATGTCTCAGAGACCTCTTCGGAAGTTTCTCGGTCTACCTATAAAAATGCTTCCACTGCAAATACTGATCAGATTTCCCTACAAATAATGACTCACTAGCTGAATGGAAAATACTTTCTTCAATGGTCCCGTTCGGTTCAAATGGTGATTCATGGCAAAGGGAAATACGGATACTTAGATGGCTCAATTGCCAAACCAACTCCTGCCGATCCATTTTTTCAACCTTGGGAGGTCCAGAATTCGATGGTCATGGCCTAGGTCATTCATTCCATGGAGGACACCATTGGCGACACCTATTTATTCTACTCGACTGCGAAAGAGATTTGGGATGCTGTTGCCCTTGCTTATTCCGATCTTGAGGACTCCTCTCAAGTTTTTTGAATTAAGGAACCGTGCCCGTGATTTGAAGCAAGGTGACCAAACTGTCTCGAAACATCCTTAGGAACCGTGCCATATGCTCCGCAAAAAGCATAAACTTCACATTGATTTATCGGCTGAGACCAAAACAAGCTCCATCGTTTATTAGGCACCCAAGTTAGTTGCTTAATCTGCCCCGAAATATCCATCACAAACCCAGATATTTTGAGCCCCGACGTGTTATAGACCCAATAGGAAAAATAGCTTTCGTTATCGTTCAAAATAAATTTGTAGTCAAATATATTATTGTGAGTCATCTCAGGAACCAAGCTAAAAATCTGACCATTCCAAGATCCGCTACTCCAATATCTCCTAGAACTATTCCAGAGAATCATAAAGGAATTGTCACTTAAGCTTATCTCAAGAGAGAAGAGGCCTGGGGCAGGGTCATCTGAATTCTTCCACGAAGTGAGACGCTGGTGTTTTTTCGTGATTTTGTTGTAAGCAATTTAACCACCAGGTAGCCATGTATCAGAAGGATTATCAAAACTCTGCCATAAAGGTTCTGACGAATTGGATCCGTCGTTCAGGATGAGGTTTTCATCATCATGAAGAACTGCTTGAACTGATGCAGAGCCCGTGGACTTCATACCCGTGGACCAAATTGGGATTCCGGACTCATTGAAAAGAACTAAATTTCCATCTGAGATATTCAGCTTTGAAGAAATTTTATCTGAAACCGGATTCTCTCTATTTGCCACCCAGACTACTGTTTGGGGAGTGACTTGGTTGTGCCACATGCCGATATAGAAGTTTGAAGAGTTACCGGGTTCGAAGAATCCCAGCACCCCCGCCTGCGGATATAATGGTTTGGTCTCCGGAGAGGGAGTCATTTGCAGAGACGTTATCAGCTGCTAGGCAAATATTGGTCGTGAGAAACAAGCACAGGAAGAGAACAACAAGGACAAATCTAAGGTTGGTCTTGGTAAACATGGACGCATATTTTATGGCAAACAAAACAAGAAGTAGACGAAGAAGAAAATTACTGATATTTCATCTTGTTCCAAGGAACATCTACAGAAATTCTAATAGAATAAAAAGGTATTTAACATGAATGTGTCCACAGTCTAGATAAGAAGGAAGAATTCGGCAATTCGCTAATAAGTAGCATAGGGTCCATGATATATATATACAAACTGAGAGAGGACAAATAGTGTCTCCATACAATACATTTATATTTAAATAAAAATTCTAATATAAATCAAATATCCTAAATTAGAGAATTTATATCATATAGAATATTTAATAAGTATTCATAAAATATATAGCATATTTTCAAAAGTTGTAAATTTATAGCATATTTAAATTTTTCTTTTTAAAATTTTTTTATTCATTTCCGAATTTACCCTTATTTTTCTCTCCTCTCTCTTTCCCGTCTCTCTCTCTCTCTCTCTCTAAATCTACTACACACAACATCAGTCGCCGGAGAATATGAACCCGCTGCCAGAGAACATCTGTGAAGCCCGAGCGATCGCGAGCTTCACCGCGTCCCGATTAGCCGTCGTCGCAGAGATCCATCTAGGGAAAAGTCAGCTCGATTTCGCTGGGTCACGGATCGCAATCGCATTTATATGCCATTCTCCGTCGCGAGCCTCCATCCAGGAGGAATCATTGCGAAACCTGCTCAGTGCCGTCGCAAGCCTCCATCCGGGAGGAACTGTTGCAAATCCTGCTCGGCGTGAGCTTGCTATCTCGGGGTTCCGTGTGCGCCGATGACTAGGTGGCTGGGAAGGTTTTTGGGGGTTAGGGTTTGATTAATTTGTGGGGCTTATCTTGGAATTATTTAAAGTTTCGGGTTAATTTCATAAATTTTTTTTTTTTTAAAGAAAATAATTCATGGATTTACAAAATAATTTGAAATCTAAAATTTTGACATTAAAAAAAAAAAAAAAAGAGAATTTTTTTTACAAGAAAATATTTGATTTACCTTGAAAATACTGATATCTACGATATAGTCTGAAAATTTATTGAGATTGAGGTTGATTTTTTCTTTTTTTTTGGTGGGTAAATAATGTATTTATTCAATAAAACTAACGTAAATGTTAAATATTTTATCAAATGAACTATAAATGTTAAATATTTATTTTTAAAAAATATTTAAAAAGAATTACTAACATGGATTTACTAGTAAATACTGATATTTACCACAAAATAATATACCAATTCTCTCGATTAAAAATTTTCTATAATCATAATAAATGAAGTTTCTATGAGAAAATAGAGAAAATAGGTAAATATCACTATTTACTATGAATATCACATTAACATAATATAGCAAATATTGTATTTGTAAGTAAATAATTGGATTTACCTTATTTAATTCTAGATTGATTAGTAAATATTTGAATTTACCACACAAACTAATTAAAAAACAACGCATATAAATTGAAAATAACGTAATACCAAGTAAATTCAAAAATTTTCCATATATTTTCAAAACGTGCAAAGATTCCAAAGTAAATATTAATATTTACTTGTTATTATTACTACATACTTGTAAATATTACTATTTATTACTAGGTATAAAAACATGTAAATATAACTATTTACTTATAAATAAATTGTTTGTCAGTAAATAAATTTATTTTCTTAGTAAATAACTCTTAGTTAAAAAATGTATTTATTTGTAAATATTATTATTTATTAATAAATATCAAATAGGTAAATATTACTATTTACTAGTAAATATGAATATTTTTCAACCAAAAAAAAAATAAATATGAATTTTTTACCATTTATTAATGAATATCAAACATTTAAATATTACTATATAGTAGTAAATATGAATATGAATATTTTTCAACAAAAAAAAAAGTAAATATGAATATTTGATTTTTTTTAAATATATATTTTTTTTTAATTTCCGTTTTTTTTTTTTTTTTTTTTTTTTTTTTTTTTTTTAAGAATTGTAGATTCACCCCAAATACTAAAAAAAAAAATAATTAAATAAATAAATAAATAATCATAAACTAACCCAAATCACCCTAAATCCCTAATCCTAAAGCCACCCACAGCTGTCGTCGCCGATGAAGATGGCTTGCTTATGCGTCGGAACCAGGAACCGCGAGCAGGGTTGGAAATGTCGCATCGTTGACGACGATATGTCGCTGGAACGGATCATGTTCTCATCGCGATTTTGTTGGGTTCGTGATTTCACCGTCGCACGGTCAAGTCGACAGAGATTTGTTGTAACGACCCGACTTTCGAACCGTTAACTAACTTATTTATTTTTAGCTAATATAGTCTTAATACTTGTTTATGTTTGATTTCAAAAATTTAGAACTTTTTTTTTTTACAAATCATACTTGTACTTGAAGAATTTAATAAACTAAAATTTTAACTAAAGAAATTGAAATTTCTAAATAATAAATATCACATTCAAATTTGTACTTAGATAGTATTTAAAAAGTTATAACGTCATACGAGTTAAAATGAAAGACTTTAACGCCTTTTAGTACTCCTACTAGTTTAGTAAAACTGAAATATTAAAAACATAGTTTTAAAGATAATCGATACAAAATAATTTAAGAAGTCTAAATGCGAAAATTAAATTCGTTGTGGTATCACACTCCCTTCCTTCATCGCCTTTGCACTGCTTCGTCAATCCAAAAAACATCTAAGTGGCGGACTGCTTACCCATGTTACCTACAGTACGAACACACACATATAAGCTTTCGCTCAGCAAGTACAAACTATATCTCATAAAATATTTTCATAGATCATATCATCACACATCACAACATGAATGTTCAATATGCATGTGATCTATATGTGTTCAATTATGATTTATTTTTTTTTTCCTACTTAAGAGCCCTTATGTCGTACCCATATGAGCGCAACAAATGGGGAGTTAGGGGAGCGACCCTCCAACAACCTCCAAGATCATAACTTATAACTTTCGTTCTTATCATATCCTCTCATTAATTGGAGGTTGGTACGACACTTAATCATATTTTTCGTTAGTCTCATTCTTATTAATTGTGACAATGTGTAAATTTACATGTCACTATGCATTTATCATTATGGCATAAATATCATGTCAGTGCAAGAGAAATTATGCACGTCAAATGCTTAATCAAAACAATACATACAACTCATATACTCATCACACCATCAAGGCAAATCATAACAAACATAGAACATAACAAAGAAAAACATTTTATTACATGTTGTTGGTGAGGTTTGTACTTACTTGTCTTATGTGCTTAAATTTCAGGAATTGTAACTCATACTACGTAAATTCGAAAAAATGTCATAATTTAACAATATTTCATCATTAGAGTGAATCATGGTTATATATATTATTTATTTTGTTTATAAATTAAGGTGAACTTAATTTACTTGCATCATAACTAACTTTAACAATTAATTCTTATTAATTATTAAGTGTAAAAGAAAATTCTACTAATTATTATTTATTTAATATAATTTAATTGATTAATTAATCGATTAATTAAATAACTAACTAACTAATTAATTAATTAATTAGGTAATCTTTAATTACTACTTGATTGGGAAATGATAAATCAATTACATAATTAATTAGTAATTATACTCTCAATAATTAATTATGTTCTTCAAATATTTTTTCTCGTTTATTAATTAATAATTAATAATTATGTTAGTTATTAATGATTAATTAATCTCTAATTAATCATCTATTATTATATTAATAATCATATTAATAATTAATGATTAATTATTCTCTAATTAATCATGTATTTCAATTATGTAATTACTCAACATAATAATCTTGTTTACATAATTAATAATCACTTATTAGCTCTTATAATTAATTAATTAAAATTATTTATTAATTTTTTATTAATTACTAATTAACTTTGTTTGCATAATTACATTTTGTTATATATTTATTAGTTTATTTATAAATTAATTAATTAATCAATCTATATCACCTTAGTGACAATGAGTCACTTAAGTGTATACCCTTAATTGGATTGCCTCCCATCTAGTATTGGGATTGTAAGGACCAAAACTCATTAGTTATGATCATTTAGTTGGGTTACGATAGTCTCCTGGTATATGTCTTGTAATCCTTTAGTTTACTTTGTCTTGGTCTATCTAAAAACTTGTAATTGAACTTTATAAAGTTAGGGTTTTTCACATTATTTGATTATACACTTAATATCAACTCATTTCATCAATATTTATGTCCATATGGTATGACTTACCCTTATGTCATATTTTTAATGTTTAATCGTTTTAATCGATGTGAGATTTTAATTTGTAAAATTTATTTAAATTTATTTATAATCCCGTTTTGGATACTTGATGACTCGTTGGAAAGCTTGAAGTATCTAGTTTTTGTTCTTATATTATGCTTTCAAAGATTTTAAGGGTTTCAAACATTAATGTGGACGTTTTCCTAAGTGTCTCATTATAAATTTTAGTTTACCAGATTACAATATAATATTATGTGATTTATTAAAATTTATGTACATATCCGTTTTAAAACGTGTAATAACTCATTCCAAAACTTGAAATGTCTATTTTATAGCCATAAAGTTATTTCCTTTAGTGTTTGAGTGTTTCATACCGTATACTTAGGTTTTGTTACTGTTGGTCCCACGTATGTACCATATGCCCAAATTTGTTGTTAAACTTAGAAAAATCATAATAATTCACTTATAACTCCAAATAAGGTAAAAAATATGTCATTGAAAAACTTCTAATGTCCAGTTTATGTATTAAAAACAGTTTTACAAAAATTTATGGCTTACTAACCCAAAACATACAAAACCGTAGCTGGTACAGGGTTCTAGCAAAACCTCTCATTTCATAGTCTTAACTTGTAAAATTAACCAAAAATTACATATTTATCCATTTGAGGTGTAAAATAACTTGTTGGAAAGATTAAAGAATCTAGTATTTAGATCTATAACTTATAATCCAAAATTTTGAGATTAAGGGATTCGGATTTCACAAAACCCGTGAGTAGACTGTACCCCAGAGGTTCCTTTTCTCTCTTGTTTTGTGTCACAACTTCAAATGCACATAACTTTAGACATACAAAAGCAAACCAAGTGACTCCAAAGCCTAAAATTAAACTTATCCTCTGTAGAATCTTATCATATTATTTATTTTTTCATACCAAAGTTTCTAACGCATGTCATACTATCACAACATCCACAAGCTCTAACAAGGTTCGTAGATCTTACCGAAATACTCAGTGGATCCTTTAAGACCTCAGACCTGCAAAATTCTTCTCAAAACCTTTTCCTAGGTAAGGAGTCTAACATTAAGATTATAACTACATAACATGCTTTAGTTCTCTAAAAATGACCAAAACACAAAGAGAATCACTAAGTTACCTCGAGTAATACATCATTAAACTCCGCTTCACACTTCTTCGAACTTTGTAACAGGGTTGCTTGGAGCTTGAAAATGGAGGGAGCAGGGTGCTAGAGGGGTGTTGGAGATGAGAATAGTGTTGGCGGTTTTTGAGCTTGGTGGTGGCTAGAGAAGGCTAGGTTTTTGAGCTTAAACTTTGTGAGAATAAGGTGAGATGTTGGGGGCTTGTTTTCAGCCAACATTTGCTTTAAATGAGCTGTATTTTGAGGGTAAAATTGGAAAATATTGGCTGATTCTCCCCTTGCATTGTAGCCACTTGAGGAAGGGGTTGGTGTGAAAATTTTTGTTCAACAAAGTGTAAGACAAGTGGTCACTTTCACTTGTACTTATTTGTGTCATATTGCCAAAACAACCCACACAATTCCCTTACTTGATTTTGCATGCATGCACCATGTGCCATTATTTTCATTTGAACAAATTTCTTCTTGCTTTTGACCACAACAAATTCGGATCTCCCTCTCAATTTTTCCCTTTTTTTTTCTATTTGTTTTCCTTTTTTCTAATTTTTCTCACCATTGATCAAAGGTTCTCATCTTTCATCTCACCAATTAGATCTTCCATCACACCAATCCTTAACTTAAGCTCTTATTGGTCACTTATCATCCAAAACTTGGCCATTGATTTGCCTAGGATCCTTTAACATAAAATCTACACCATTGATTTCAAATCTAAGCACAATTCTTGATCAATCTTTCACCTTTGGATTTACTAAGAGTAAATCATAATTATTCATCTCCTATATATGTGACACATTAATTTTTTCAATCATACTCTCAATACTTAAATATTGATATGACCAAAATAAATACTAAGGTCATCAAACTGACCTACTAATAATAGTTGGGGTTCTTTTTAAAAAGTTAATATTTAACCTTTTAGTACAACATAATAAATTTTTCGTATAAATTTATATGTCGTTTAACTTATCTTCTATGTATCTATAATTTCTCATTTAAATAGAGAAACTCAACAATATTAGATCATCGAGATCATCATATTGACGATACATATAAAATCATTCATGATCTTAAAATTCAATATTCATCAAAATAATTCATTAGAAGTATATTAATGAATGAAATCTATGATAATAATTCATAAAATCAAGCTTATGAATTTTTGGGATGTCACATTTGTCGAGATTACACGACCAGTGATCTCCCAGGTCATATTATCATGCGATTCTCATCCCATCGAGGCCGGCCTGCACTTCTCGCTGTCGAATCTTGCGTTTCTCACTTCATCGTCACGATTGTCGACGCTAATTGATTTCGACGACTACGCTCAACTCCGATTCTGACAAGGACAGCGGCGCTTTTTGCTTCGACAAGGACGGCAACGGCTATTCAGGTCTGAGACTGCCCGTGAAGGTAAGAGCCGTCACGACGTCGATCTCGACGTCGCCTGTCGCCGTTACGATTGACTGTTGTGTCTTCGACGGGGAAGGAGTGAGATAGATAGATAGAAGGGGGAGAGACAAGAGAATGAGAGACTGAGGGGTAGTTTTAGGTTTTTATCTTATTATTCATCCCATTAGTGCTATTTGATAACAATATTTTAAATTATGTTATAATTTTAAAATCAAGTATTATATTATGCTATTTTGATCTTTCTCCCCTAAAATTAAGGGAAAAAAAAAAGAGTATATGGGCAATTCTACATCGAGACCTCCTTGTTTTAACCCTATCAATAGGGTATAAATTTTTGATTGTCCGATTGGATTTGGACACTTGAGATTAAAAAGAAACACCAATAGAACATAGAACCTCTCACACCTGATCATTGAATTGCAAAACATTTCAAAAAATTTTAAAAAAAAATCTATTATTGCCACGAACAGGAGAGGACTCCGTCGAGCAGGGGGAGTGGCTTGCGAGATGGAGGAGCTCCCATGGTGCGACGGCAACGGAGGGATGGGTAATGGACGGCAATGATTTAGATCTGGGTTCACCCACCCGAAGTTGTCCCCGCCGGCGGCCTCTATCTAGAACCACTCAGGCAATTCTCTGTTGCGAATCACCCTCGCGATTCTCTTCCTGATATTCCAACCACTCCGGCTGCCACCCCTCCCCATCGGCTCCGCTCAGATCTGTACCTCCTAACCCAGATCCGGATCTCATCTCGTCTCTCCGCCCAAGCCCCCGCGTCTCGCCCAACCGTCCTAGCCTCACGTCGCCGTCACTCACACCCTCCTCTCCTCCTCCCAAACACCGGCGACGAATGCCACGGAGAATCGCGGCGGCTTCGTGCGACCCATGACTCATCGTCATCGCCGGCGAGCTCACGCTTCAACTGACTTTGCGACAGAACCTGATCGGCAACGATGGGTAATGGGTTTGTGGCTCAAGGCAGAGGGGGTTCGGTGGCTCGCGGCAGAGGGGATGAGAGGGCTCGAAGGCAACGCAGTGGGATCGCAGTGGCGAGGGATGGCTTGTTGATACCAAAAATCTTCGACTCAATATCCGATGTGATTGCCTGACATGGCAGGCCTTGTACAGTCACTCTACCTCTTGTCAGCTCGAAGTAATGGGGACACTGGTGGAGTACCTGCCACGGACATTCCGATGCTTAAGTCAGTAATGACACTGGTGAGCAAGCAGAGAGGCAAAGCTTTGACAAGGAAAAATTTTTCATATCTAAATAGGTGGGCTGACTCTCTATTTATAAGCATTTATCGCGGGCTCGGGTGTTCGGGTGGCCCTGTCGGGTTGAACTCCGAGTGTTCCTGACGGGTAGACATGTTTCAGGTACACAGACACTGTACGTCCAATAGGTTGGCGTCACGTGTCCCTATGGTCTGATAACAGGGGACTCAAAGGCAGGCTAGTGTCGGTAGAGGTGATGAGTGATGTGTTAGCCTGGCCAGGCGGCGAGAGCCGACAACAGGACAGGCACAGTAGCAGGTGGTGTCAGGTGTCAGGCGACGGATGCGGAGTGTCGTGTCAGGGTACTGTTGTCATCCTGAATGGGGTGGCATGACGCGGGCAGTTAGGGACCCACAGAGCAGGTGGTGCTCAGAAATTGTCAGGGAAATGCTATCCGGGCAGATAACACGGGCCCCAACCTTGCTCCGTCCAGAGTAGGCAGCAGAGACGGTGGTCGTTCAATAAGGTTCCCGGGGAAGCTTCTGAGCTTGGTCAATTATGCTCTGGTCGGATATGAACAATCACAGGTACTTTTTTACCCCTTGAAAACGGTCCGCGTGTTCTTGCGCTGCCCAATTACCGTGAAAAATGGGATTTTGTAGTCAGATGAATTACACCATCTACATGGCTCACGCTTGGAGATCACGAGGGACAATCTCCCCAACTTTGGATGACACTGGAGAGCTGTGGACGGTGACGGAGTGGCGGATCAGTACTGATTTACTTTTTTTCTTTTTTTTTTTTTTTGCTTTTTCATTGGTAATTGTTCATACAATCTGATATAGCAGGATGCACAATAAATTTTGTGTGGAAATAACATCTCAATCCTTAAAATAATTTTTTTTTTTTTTTTTTTTTTTGCTTTTTCGTTTGTAATTATTCATACAATTTGATATAGTAGGATGCATAATAAATTTTGTGTGTAAATAACATCTCAACCGTTAAAATAAGATCTCACGGTCAAAATTTTTTACCTATTGTTTGGGTATTATAGGGTGTTCTCATTGTAAAATTGCATTAGTCTATTACAAATATGGAGTCGCATTGGTACCTTCTTTTATCTTTTTTTTTTTTAATTTTAGTTTCAGCCCTTCAGGGGTGGGCGAACTCCGTAAGGGGGCAACAGCATAACAACCAGGGCAGTTCATAACTAGGCTATTAAAAAAATAAAAAAATAAAAAATAAATAAAAATAAAAACAGTTTCAAGCAGGGAAACGCAGGATGGAGGCCGAAAACG
The DNA here is from genome assembly GCA_009761775.1 of Ficus carica. Taxonomy (NCBI): domain Eukaryota; kingdom Viridiplantae; phylum Streptophyta; class Magnoliopsida; order Rosales; family Moraceae; genus Ficus; species Ficus carica. The sequence goes on along the minus strand of CM019743.1, from coordinate 10,675,466 downwards.
GCTTGACTTTGTTTCACATAAAAAGTACTAAAGAATTTTTTTTTTTTTTTTTTCAAATTTGTAATCACTAACAATTATGAAATTCAACTTTTGCCTACAAACCCCATGAAACTATGTGCATCGTAAATATTTAACTCAATTATAAACAAAACGAAATGAATTAATAAAACGAGATATTTAAAACAAGTTGTCAGTTTTTTATTGATATTTGAAGCCAATAGAAAACTAATATGTTAGGAGACAATGTTAAAAATTATTTAAAAAAAACACGAAGTCTTGGATCAGCAACAATCAACAGTGCATAAAAGACCTTCCTCAATAATCCTCTCTAAACCGCTTGGCGGCCTAAAAAGAATTTTGTGTTTGTATATTGGTTCAACATTTGGGGTAGGGAATGTTTGAATAGTTGGAAAATTGGAATTGTCAGATTTCAGGAACTTTTAATACGTCAAAAGCCCAAAGGTCTTCAAAATTAGTCATTGTTCCTGATTTTCTGGTCCTACCAAAGCTACTTTTCATCTATTCTATTATGAGAATTTTATGTGGTTTAGGCATTGAACACGGACTAGAATTGTAACTGTAAACCATGTTCTCGACATATGATTTTCTAGCTAGGAAGAGCAAAACATTTTTCGTTTGGTGAAACGGTTTAAGTTGAAATTTTTAAGTTTGAGTTAGTTGATTTTTTAAAAATTAGTTATAATTTTTATTGACTTTTCAGAATAAGACAAAAACTGAGATGAAAAATTTGAGTTTAAGATGTTTCACCAAACAGAGCATAAACCATCCTTTTTTTTTTCCCTTTCTTTTTGTTGTGAGCTTGGCATACTGAACTTTTAGTAAGACAACTTGAATGTTGATCAACGAAAAAAAAATTTTATTTTTCCTAGGAAAAAGATAAATTTTTTAAGACCAAACAGAAAGTATTCTTAAAAAAAATTCAAATAATTCTTGATGTTTGATGAACACCAGAAAGTCACCAATTCGACCCTCGCACAAATCAAACAAAAAATCAAAGTTGTGGACCAATTCTGACCAAATAAAAACAAAGCAAAGAATTGAAAAGAAAGAAGAACACTAGGATTTTACCAAGGCTTAGTTAACCTCTGATTAAAACATTTGAATAGATAATTAGAAATAATTAACCAGTTTGCTTAAAAAATAATCACACTCTCTCATTATTGACCCAAGTGCCTTATACTTACTTCCATATAGGTAACTTTTTTTTTTTTTTTTTTTTTTTTTTTTAAAGAGAAAAGGGATTATTAGTGCCGTTCCCTTATCCTATGCGTTACTTTGAAAATTACGGATCCCGCTTTTAAACCGGACGAACCTGACCTAATTTTTACTTGAAAGATAGATCCAGTTTTTACCTCGGATCCATGCATATTTCATAACAAAACAGTTTGAAAGACCAAGTGCAAGACTGAATGAGCAAGTAAATATTTCTACTTAGAACAATATAGCTGACGAGAATGATCCCAATTGTTAACGGCCTTGTTCCAAGGTAGCTGTGATCTCGTTAATGGACAATGCTTTACTAGAAGAACCAGTGCTAGAAAGAGATCTCCTCACAACAAAGGCCGGTTGCTTGGGACTCGGAAGACTAGCGGTTTCGCTCCCGAGCATGAATTGCAGGTTCGACATGGTCGGACGATCAATTGGATCCTCTTGCACGCATAAAAGCCCCACATTCACACACCTCAAGAATTCATTTGTATTGCAAGTCTCTCTCAGTGATGCGTCCATCAAATCCAGTACCCTATTTTCTCTCCACAACTTCCATGCCTGCAACCAAATAGAAATATCTATCGACATTACCACACAGATCATTTTGAAAATGGGAAAATTATTATTTTTTAAATGTGGTAGTAATACTAACGTAACCAAGAAGGCTCAAAGCTTGTTCTGACTGGTAAAATCCCGTGTTTCTTTTTCCACTGATAATCTCAAGGATGACAACACCAAAACTGAAAACATCGGATTTGATTGAGAAGAACCCGTCTAGTGCATACTCAGGAGACATATACCCACTACAAAAAAAAATAAAAAAAATTTAGTAGTAAATTGAGTGATAAGTGCTGATGATATCTTTTCAGCATGTTTTACAAGGACTTACTATGTTCCTACTACTCTTGTTGTGGTTGCCTCCGTTTGTTTACCTCCGAAAATCCTCGCCAAGCCGAAGTCAGAAATTTTGGGGTTCATCTCCTCATCAAGTAGAACGTTGCTGGTTTTTAAATCTCTATGGATAATCTTTAGCCTTGAATCATGGTGAAGGTAAAGAAGCCCTCTAGCGATTCCCAAAATGATGTTAAAGCGTTTGTCCCAGTTCAGCAACACGCATAGTGTGCGATCTTTTCAAACTCAAAATCAGGGTTACTAACCATCTTAAGCAATTTCTTAATAAAACAAAGCATTGTTAGAGAACTAATAATTTCTTGAAGTTTGGGTTAATGAACTCACCAAATATGAAGGAGTCCAAGCTTTTATTGGGCATATACTCATAGAGTAACATTTTTTCATCTCCTTCAACGCAGTAGCCCAAAAGTCTAACGAGATTCCGGTGCTGAAGTTTAGCGATCAACAATACCTCGTTCTTAAATTCCTGTAAGCCTTGTCCTGAACCACTTGATAGTCTTTTTATAGCAATCTCTTGTCCTCCTGCAAATTTCCCCTGACGCAAAGTTCAAAGAAAAAATAATTTATTCTCAACAAAAAATTTCTGAAAAAAGGAGGCTTTTGATAATTAGAATGATGGTCACCAAATTACCTTATAAACAGGGCCAAATCCTCCTTGTCCAAGTTTATTTGCTTCTGAAAAGTTATCCGTAGCAGCTAATATGCTTTCCAAAACAACGAACGGTACTTCTATGCCTCTCTTTTCATCCTCTTTGAACTCCCCCGATTGAATGAATTCTGTGATGTGTCTCTCACTGTCATACAAGCTAACCGCTTGAGTTTGCCGATTGTTTTGCCTGATATCTATTTTTTAACATAGTTTAGCAAAACCCGTTATTCATTGTTCAAGAGAAATAAATAACAATAATAATAATAATAATAGTAATAGTAATAAACAAACAATAAGCTTTCATTTGAGTGTCTGTGTTATCGATTCTATTCATATGTGTATTGATTTGCCCTCTTAATTACCTGGCATACTGGCTAAATTTCTTCTTCTGGGGTAATATATAGCGCAGACAGTACACGAGACGACCAAAGCAATTGCTATGATCCCGACTATGATAACATAGAGTTTCTGAGTTCCTGAAGATCCTCTGGATTGCATAGAATAGCCAACTTCTACAACAAAATTTGAAAGTATGCAAGGATCAGCATTATTTTAGTGGAAGGTTATGGAAAATAACTTACAGCCTTGTTTTTGTTTTCCCTTTCCTTTTACATGAGAAGGGAATTGGAAAGTGTCTAGTAGAGGAAAAACTCACCGAACAATTATAGCTCTCGATTTCAACATCATCCTGATGATGGTCATTATTCGAGTGTTTTGAGGCAAAATCATTTTCTGAAATATAGGATTTCTAGTAACTATAATGACCATGCAGCGATTACTTCTTATGTTTCAGTTCCATTTGTCCACTAGAGTACTTTCCTAACTGATAAATCCTAACATAGGCTTGCACAAGATAGTACCTTCAGTTGAAGTGCAGATGAAATTCAAAGAATCCCAGCGGAGCGGTGCATTGCACATGCATCTTTTTACTCCACCTTCTGTTACATTGCAAGATGAATTTGGCCAATCGGTGCAGTTGTTGGATGTATCGCATACTGGCGGTAATGGTGAATTCCATTGTATTTCAACTTCTTTTGGTCTTCCATCAGGAAACCAAATATCCATATCAAGATTGCTCTGCCCACTATTGCATCCACTGCTTACGCTATACACCGATGACTCATTGAACTGCAGAAATTTGCCCAATTCATCTGTTTTTGAGCAATTTAGATTAATATCTACCCCGATCTCAATCGATAATTTTCTTTCTTCTGGATCAATGTTTGTGACCCGGAAAGAGCCACCAGGTGTCAAAAAGTAAACCTGGCCAGTAATTGTATTGCAATTGAAGTTGGGGTACATAGGATCACCACAATCAGACCTAGTGCTCAGTGGATAGGGAATTCTGTTGGCACCGCAAGTACCGCAGTCCCTTTTCACTGGCTCTGCAATGTCGAAAAGATCATTTTAAAGATCAACAAATTCATCATCAGTCCTACAAAACTGTCACAGTTTTAAGTCTGTCTGTTTAGCTTTTTCCTGTGGTTTAAGAAAACAAAAATTTAGAATAAACCAGTGTGCATTTCACAGTCGTGCCTGGGTTGCAAACTCACTTAGCCAGCGCTACTTAGAACAACCAAGTTCTTTTGCAATTTGATCAATTTAAGTCATTCAGTTGTTTCATATGCAACGGAGCCTAAATTTCTTTCAGATAATTCAACATAAGCAGTTTGACAAAGAGGAAACAAAATGAATGTTACCTATATCAGACAGTGCCACACGAACGTTGATGTCACGGCCATCACTGGTGAACTCCTGAAGATTGCCTAGTCCTTCTGACCAAATCAAGCATCCTGGTGCATTCAAATAGGCGTCGCAATGACAGCTTTCAAGGCACTTTGCTCTGCAATCCCCACCTCTTACTGAATCAAGAAATTTACCACGCTTTCCCACTTTCATCTTCGTCAGATTCAGAAAGGTCTCTACCATACTGCAAGACTCCGATTTCCTTTCACAGCCACCCGAAAAATCTCCAGAGCTCCAACTTTTGGGATACTTTGGTTTGAACCCGGGTAAACACTTGCAAAAAACGGTGTTCTTACTGTTGCAGCTACTAAAGTCTCCACAAGCGTTAAACACATGGCAGGCGTCACTTGGTTCCGAACGTAGCAGATATGGCCCCTTGAGGAATTGTATCTGTCCTGTGAAGCTCATCACCAACCTTGTATTAACGTAATCAGACGGTTTGGTGTATGTTATCGACAAGTTCAAATGATCATAAGAAATCATTTTAGTTCCGTTAGTTCCGCTGGTGATTTGCCTTTTGACGTAACTTTTTTGAGGGTCAAATGGCCCCTTGAAATTTGATAGCATATAGGATGCTAGAGGAGAAATTTCATCAAAGCCAAGTAGACTACCCGCGGACTGGCTTTTCCAATATGGCCAGGACAACGATCCTTTCTCTATGATGTACCGGTTGTCTTGCTCGGGATCTTGCTTGAAGGTGAAGTTCCCCTCTGCTGGATCATCTTGACTTTTCCAGGAAGTCAATTTCATGCCTACAATCATATTCATGCCAGGAAGAAACGTATCAGTTGGATGATCAAAGCTTTGCCATAGAGAGCCTGGATGGTTCTTATCACTGAGAACCAAGTTTCCGGAATCCTTTAGTGTCAACTTCCCCTTGAAATAAGATCTCGTATTGACGCTGGTTGACCAATATGGAGTCTCGTTGCTTTCATCTGTTAACTCAGCTTGTCCATCTTCTGTAATGGAAAAAACCCCGTCCGTGTTTTCCAGTGCTTTATTGCGGTTTGCGATCCAAACGACTGTTCGTGGTTCAATTCCGTAGTACCAAATGCCTAAGTATCTCTTGCTGCTTCCTTCTGGGGAGAAGAACCCCAGTTGGAATTGCTCTCCAGCTGAAACCAGAGTTTCATGTTGGCTTTCTCTAATGGACTCGTTCACTGTTATGAAATCTCTAGAATAGCAGATTGGGAAGGAGGGCAGTAACAAAAATATGTATAAGATATTGGTGGTAAGCAAGTGCCTTGAAGAGCAAGAAAGAACCATTTTTTTTTTTTTTTTTTTGGCAGGAAAGACCCGGACTTTTGGTGTTTTAGCTCAGTTCAGTCGTTATTAATTTGGTGAAGAATTTTATGCTGATCGTAAGTATCCACATTTTGCTTTTGATTGACCTGGTCAACGTGCATGGATTACAGTCTGTCTAGTAAACTAAATTAATATCTATTGCTTTTGTGTATAATTACAATATTTTATGGCTGAGAATGTCTAATACTATTCAAACCAACAAAACTTGTGAACCCCAAGTAAAATGATTAATATATATATATGCATACAAAAACTTTTGTCCCAAAAAATATCCTTATATTTTCTCTTTTAATTTGGCCTCCCTGATATTTTCTACTTTCCAGTTTTTAATTTAATTTTTTTTTAAAAGTTTGTATTTCTCCCCAAATTTTGACTTAGCATTTCAATTATACCTTAAACTATGATTCTTTATTTAAACATCCACTACCATACAATATAAATTCTTAATTTTGTAAAATTTGTACTCGGTTATTTATATTCCTTTGAAAAAAAAAAATACAAAGGAAATATACCAATCTCCTTACCATATATAAAAGAAAGAAAGCACTTATCAACACTGCTTTCGTCCTTCTTTTTGAGTTATCACGTGGCAGTTCAGTTGTCATATCTAATCATCATCGCGTGATGGTCTAATCACTATCACGTAGATGAAAAAAAATATATTTTTATTTTTGTATCTATTCTGCGCTTGCTCGTCAACTAGTATATAGAAAAAAATAACTGAGAGACAAAGTGGGGGGGGGGGGGGGAGAAGAAGAAAAAGAAGAAGACAGTCTCACTATTAGTTTATTTTAAATTTTTACTTTAGTACACAAAAATAAGAAAAGCTGAGAACTACAAATTATGAAGGCCTCAATGCAGAGCTGAGACCACACTTGAATGCCTTTTTCTTTGCTTTCTTTCTTTTAAAATACTGCAGGAAACAAAAGTTGAATAGAGAACTTTACACAGACGCAAACAACAGAGTAAAAAAGGAAAATGAAGGAAACAAAACACACTTTCTGAGAAGCCAATTAGAATCAGCACTGCAAATAATCCATGGCTGTGGAAAATTAGTAACAACAGTCACACTTAACCTGACGCGGAATTATAAATCCTAGTAGTCCCACCTAAAGAAATAAAGAAGTCGTTGAAATTGGGTGTTAATGGGAGCCACAAGGAAAAGGAAGATTGGCCGTAATAAAATGGACCAAGGACCAAGTCAAAAGGTCTTCGATTCATAGTCTGTCCTTGTTAGTTTGTTATTTTACACTATGGTCCATCCCAACCCTAAGTTTCTGTTCGTCCCTTTGTGTGAAAGAATTTGGTTAATGTAAACAACCACGCGGCTTTTCCGATTGCTCAACAATACGTCTCTTTCTATTTTGCATGTGTAGTGTGAACTTTATCATTCAATGATGGATGGGCATTGATTTTTTTTTTTTTTTAATTGAAATGCATAATGGCCATACAATTGCCATTGTATATAATAAATGCTTCAAATATTAGTGGTATGTTTGGATTGTGTTAAAGTGAGAGAAAAATAAGTGTTATGTGGATTTTGGAAAAATGAAATTTTAGTTTTTTTGAATTGTTTCTTTTTAAATCTAGGCATCAGATACGTTAAAATTATTGTAAGGAAGAGTAGAACAGTAAAACTTTTTTTTATTTTCTCCCTTTCTTTCTTTCTTTTTTTTTTCCTCGTTTTTTTTTTTTTTTTTTTTTTTCTGGCGCACATTTATTATTTTCACTCGCCGGTTCACGCTAAGCCGTTAAAAAAAAAAAAAGTCCCACCCACAGAAAGAAAATTCCCAAGTTGACTTGAAGGTTGACCTCCACAAGATTTACAGTATTTATTAAATGTATTTTAAGCCAGGCCTCAACCGTCGATATGTTAGAGTGGTTAAGGAGACAGACTTGAAATCTGTTAGGCTTCGCCCGCGCGGATTCGAACTCTGCTGTCGACGTTTTCATATATTTTTATCTGCTTACCATTTTCATCTGTTCACTTTTTTTTTTTGGTACACCTGCTTCTTAAATTTAACAAAAAAAAAACAAAATACTGCATAGAAAATCATTAGCTCAATGATCTCATAGACCTCAAATCCGCATATGTACAGTGCGAGTATAATCGCAAATAGTCACAATATTATAGAAATTTTTTTACCAAAATTTTCACATGAGAGGTACCAAAATATCTTTTAGCTTTAAAATCTTTTCGGTTAAACTATCAAGAAAATATCATAAAATATTGGGAAATGTCCGTAAAAGTATCAGTAGTGGAAAAACTTAGTGCAATTCTTACAAAGTATTAGTGCAATTTTTGCAGTCTCTCGTCCTCTCTATTCAGATTATGCATTCTGCTCAGTGAGAGTTTTTTCAACCATTTTTCCCTACTCCTGCATCTTGGATTTCAATCTTTCGTTCTCCAGTTTTACCATCTCCAGCTAAGTTTCCAAGCTTCGCTGATTTTCTCACATCAGCCTCTGAGCTTCTTTTGTAATCCTTTGTTTCTCCATCAAGACTCGCATAGCCTGTGCAAGGTCTAAATCATCAGATCCTCTTCCCTCGAATCCATTCACCTGATCTTCGTTCACGTTAGTGGGTCTTTCATCCACCACCTTCCTGTTTCCAGCTCGCTTGGTTATTGTCATATTTTCCTGATTTCTCTCTTCTCCTGGAGAAAAAAACTTAGTTTTTTGTTACGTTTCCCACAGACAATGGCAATTGTTTGTGTCAAAATCTAGACCAACGACAAACAATGAAAATACTAAACTTTATTGGAATCAATTAAATCTAGAGTGACAAGAATCAAACTCTCTCAAATGAATCTGAATTTATCTATTTCTCACTGTTTCCAAAAGTCTACCAATTTCATATCCTCACCACTATTTCTAATTTTTTTTGGGGCTTAGATGTTACAATAACTAGTACACATGTCAATTCAATCATTATACTTAACTGACATATCTTCTAACAAACTTCAGCAGACGTGGTCTTCTGCTTTAGTTCCTTATTCCTCGCTTACCAAGCCTATTCTCTTTTCTGGTTTTATTGCAACGACGTCGTTTCTCTCCTCTACTGAAACGTCTTGTCGTATTCAATTCTTGTCCCCACATCGGCCCCCTTTTTCCTATAAATTTGAAAGCTTTGTCTCAGTTCTTGTTTTGAAATTTATCAGGAAAAATTGCTTAAAAATTCTTCGCTTTTCCAGATCTTTATCTATTCTTCTTTGAATTCCCTCATTTTTGAATATTTTTAATCTTCAATGGCTTTTTCCTCTTCTGTTCGAAAAACTTTCGGAGACATCCATTTCAAATACAAACTCCCTGTGTCAGTTTATGTTACTTCTTTGCCTAAAAATGCCAACGTCTATACTGGTTAGAACTTGGACTCCGATGTCCTTGTTTTTCCAGTAAAGGCTATAGTTCCTCTTTAGTTTCCCCTCACTCCATTTTTCCTTAATTTCTTTGATTTCATCTAGATTTCCCTTCTACCCCTAGTGCCTATAGGATATTGGCTTCTTGTGAGGTTGTCTCTCGCCTCAGTTCTGGTGGCTACTTTTCTCCACTGGTGGTTCTTCATTTCTACAAGTTTGTAGAAGATGGTCATTGTTATTATCTTCGTCCTCGCCTTGACAAAGATATCTTCATTAATCATGATTATCACGACCATGCTCGCCGGTGAGAAATGGTTGTTGTCATCAATGGGCACTGGTTTATTAGTTCAGAAGACAGCATCACTCTTCCCCTCCAGCATTTTTCTCGTTCTCCAGTTGCTCATCCAAATTGGACTGCACCTATTGGTTCTGAGATGAATCCGATTCTGGAGAATTTTCAATCAGACAAGAACTGCCGAGATGCCAATGTCTACTTGCATTTCTCAGTAGCTACCATGATGACAGAAAGTAACATGATCAGAAGCATGTTTATCTTTATTGCCAACTTCGACATGTCAAACATCTCTTCTACTGTTAGTCGATGTCTTCCACCTCCTCCAGAACCCGTTATCTCTAATCCGGTAAAGCATGAACCTTTCGATCTTGCTGATTATTCTGTTGAAAAGTTCTTTTTCCCCACTACTCATCCTACTATTCCCATTCCCCATGAGATTTTAAATAAATCAATCACCAAATTCTATCCTGCAATGATTGATCGTAAGAATAAGGATAAACTCTTTTTTGCTAAACTATTCTTTGAAGAAGATATTTCGCCTGATCTATCTTCCCTGGAATCTCTCCAGCCTCACGAAAGTCTTCATGATCGTGCCAAAGGGATATCCAACAACGTTCCTAGGCGTTGCCATTTTGCCCACAAGCCAGACTCGTCTTCTACCCAAAAGAAGAAGTCAGCTTCTGTTAAGCAGGATCAAACCAAATCCCAGAAACTTTCTGCTCCCAACCCTTCAGAACAACTATCGAACAAGTGTCTTCACTATTACAAAATGAGGGTCGACATAAATGGTGATTTGCTTCCTGACTCACCCTTTCCTTCAGCTGAACCAAAAGAATGGATTTCGACATTAAGGAAGTCATATAGGTCTCATATCCTCTCAATGAGTCTACTTATAATCCAGAGACTGCGCGTGTTATGAGTTCTGCCTTTTGCATTCCAGAGGATCTCAAATCCTTTGCCTGCAGATCTCTTGATGACACTAAAAAGGTTGCAGACAAGGCTGTCTACAGTATCAATGGTGTCATTACAGATATGCGAATGAAGCTTTGTGTATATAAGGGCAAGATCAATAACTATAATGGTCTTATTGACAGGTGGGAAGACAAATACAAGAACGAAGCCCATCTACGTCATCTGGCAGAGCTCGATCTAGCTAGAGAATGCTCCAATCCATTCATTTTGTAGAAGAAAATAAAGAGTCTTTCGGAAAAAGTTGCTTCAAAGAAGGGTCCTAAGGGCTCCAAGCTTCATAAGTCCAAACTTCAACATGATCTGAATGCTGTAGCTTCTTCCATTTATGATAAAGACTTCAAAATCAGGACTCTAAAGAATAAGCTTGCAGAAATGGAGGAGAAGAATTCTCAAACTTCAAAATAATTTATCGAAAGCCATTTCTAATAATAAAAAGCTTAAGAATCCTTCCAAGCAGATGCTCTAAGACCGCATTTCTTCTGCCATTGCTTCAAGAGATCAAGAGATCAATTTTCTCAAATCAGATTTAAGATTCCTTTGCTTGTCAAGCGTTGTCGATCTTCTTGCTTTTCACACTGTATCTGTTGATGCCAGAAATGGTTCCGGCAGCAACACCCAATGTGATCGGGTATTCCGACTAATACTCGTCAATCGCTCCGCCGTCGATCACCTGCAAAAAGGAAGCACCTCGGAATGATGGGGACACCGGTGTGGTGTCTGCCGTGGGCACTCCGATGCTTAAGTCAGCAAGGATACTGATGCAAGGGGAGAGGCAGAGTTTTGGCAAGGCAAAAATGACCATACCTGGAATTGAGGGTTCTTCCTCTATTTATAGGTGTTCTTAGTGAGCCTAGGTGCTCGGGGCGACCCGGTCGGGTCGGCTGCCTAGGGTACCCGGTGGATAGGTAGGCCTGCAGGGGCTACTAGCCCAATGGATGGGTGCCACGTGGCCCTAGGCTTTATGCAGTGAGCAGCAGGACGCCATGGGCGTCACCGGCAAGGGGGCAACAGTGCCTGTCAGAGTGGTTGGCTGCAGGCGATTTGACGTGTGATGGGGGCTGGTGGGGCGACGTCTGCAGCCGGTGAGGTGTACGATCAATGTCAAATCATGGGCGGCTACCCGGGGCTTGACCTAGAGATCGGAGCCGGTATAATTCTAGCCAACCACTCCCGAGTACTCCGAGTAGTGGCCACCCAGGCACCTGATTCCATAAGTTATCGTCTCGACAAAATGTGTTCCCGGCACGGCGGCGATCCGAGCCGAGAAGGATGGCCGGTAGTCGGAGATGATCTGGTCATCAACAGTATCCATTTTATGCTCTGATGTCAAATCTCTAAAGTGTTCTCTGAATGAGGCTGCAGAAGCTAAAACGCAAGCTTTGATTGATCAAGAAAAGTCTCTTAAGGAGAAGTATGAAACCAAGCTGAATACTTTCAAGGCCAATGTCAAAGATTCCATCAAGATTGAAGCCTGTAAAGGTTTCGAGCTAGGTTTCATGCAAGCTCTCCGCCCTTCAGATGATAGGTTATTCTCTTGCCTTGAAGATTACTTCAAATTCTATAAGGTGAACTTCGACGCTCCTACCTACCAGAAGCTTGTTTTATCTGATTCGAAGGAAGAAGATGAAGAAGACGATCATAATGATTAACGTTCTGAATATTGTTCTGTAATTTAAATTATTATTTTATGTATGTGACAATGACAATTTTGTACATTATATTTACTTTTAATAAATACTTCACTTCTTCCTTCTTCATAATAAGCTATTTTTTCGATCATTTCGCTTTCCATGTGTCCATTCGGTCATTAAGTCATTTCATTTCCTGCCGAAATCATTACTATTCCTTGACCTCGCCTCGAACATTTGAATTGATGTTACTTTCTTGATAATTACTTTTCAATTTCAAATTTCAAATCCAGTAACTGCCTTTTACAGTCATCAAAACCAACTTTCCCAATTTTAAACCCAAAATTAATTTCGAGTAACCGCTCTAAATGACCGCCTTAAGTCCTCCATATATATATACTCCGAATGCCTTATTTTTACTACATCCTTTACTTTCATTTTCTATCTTTGCATTTTCTGCTTTTTCTTTCCCTTTGACATATTCTCAACCATTTCTCAATACTCTTCAAATTCCCCTTTCTTATTCCTCCATCAATTTCCATGGCCTCCCCAACTATTCGCTCGATCGAATCCCTCAGGGAACAGAATCAAATTCCTTCCGATATCAACATCAAATCCTTCAATCCAAGTGTTAAAGCTGCTTCTGAGGGAAATCTTATCATCTCTCCTCGATAATTCCAAGTTGTCAACCTTTCTCATCACCCTCTTTTCTCACATCATAATCTGCGCTAATCAACTCAACGCCAATGGTTGGAGAATTTTGGCAGGTTTCATTCTGTTTGGCGCAAAAAGCAAAATCGACATCGGGGTTTCTGACATTTTCCGCTTCTTTTCACTGACCCCCAAAACCGAAAAAGTAGTCATCAACAAATCAGAGAAAAATAAAGATGTTGATGGAGAAAAGAAAAGCATTGGTGGAGAAAAGAAAAATTCTAGTGGAGAAAGCGTTGTTGTCGGCTCCATTAATTGCTATTTTTCTCACAATAAGAGTACTCCTAAGCTCTTTGTTGGAGCCAGTCCCACAAAGAAGTTCTGAAGGAGTCACCTGCTTCGGGTATCTGGCCCTTGGAAGTGTACATTGCTAGGCTATCCTCCAATTCCTTATCTGGAGAGTAATAAACCACTCATTATCACTCTTTCCCTCAGTTCTTCCAGGGACAGCAGCTGAATGATGCTGCTGCATCTTTCACATTGGCACATCTGGGCGCCATTTCCATCATCAGCTGCAAGTTTCTCCTCCGCCTCAGTCCTGAAGGTCTTTCTGACTGCTCCATCTCTTAGGAAGATTTTGCAGAAGTTGAAAAGGCTTACAATTCTGCTTTTCAACTGTCAATAATGCAGAGAAGGCTTCTGCTGCTGCTAAAGCAATAGAAGAATCCAAGTTAGTTTCTACGGGTTCTAAGACGGGGAAAACTTCTGAGTCCAAGCCTTCTGGCCCCAAGTCTTCCGCTCCTAACCCTCCTCTAGCTGTGCAGGGTAAAATTGTTCTGAAGATGAAAAACGCACCAAAGAAACTTTTGAGAGCTACATCTCAGCTGATTCAGATCCTAATGTTGCAGACGATGGATCAACAGACTTCGTGGGTAGTCAAATCAGCAAGTTACTACGCACAAAAAAAAAAAAAAAAAAAGAAAAGAAACAAGCATAGTAAGCTTCATACTGCTCTTGCCCCAGAGCTCCAAACAATTCCTGAAGGAGTTGCGCCGTCTCAAGTAGCAGGCCTTGATCCAGCATAAGTTTATATCCATGTTCATGCTTCTGCTGCCCTTTCAACAAATGCGGGTTCCATTGGTGGTCCTTCGGACTCCACTTCTACTGTTTCTAAGTCATCTAGTAATTCTCTTTTTCTTTATCTTTTCATTTCAAGTTGCTATGAACTAATATTGTGGTCTTTGTTATACATCCATCTACTGGGGCTCAGAGACAATCTTTTTGTGCAGAACCCTCTGCACATCTAGCCTCTACCTCTCAGATAAATCCATATATCCATTATGTCCCATCCATTGATCCAAGTCCAGTTATATCCGCTCAGGTAGATCCATCTGCCAAAACCATTTCATCTACCAAAGCGGTTCCACAAGTACCGGCAGATCCACCCGCCTCATCTGTTCCATCTGCTAGAACATATCCTCCTACTTCCTCCGTCTCTCTGCCTCTCTATTCAGATTGTGCCTCCTGCTTAGTGAGATTTTTTTCAACCATTTTTCTCCATTCCTGCATCCTGGATTTCAATCTTTCGTTCTCCAGTTTCGCCATCTCTTGTTGATTTTCTCACATCATGCTCTGAGCTTCCTTTGTAATCCTTTGTTTCTCCATCAAGACTCGCATAGCATGTGCGAGGTCTAAATCATCGGATCCTCCTCCCTCGAATCCATTCACCTAATCTTCGTTCAGGTCAGTGGGTCTTTCATCCACCACCTTCCTGTTTCCAGCTCGCTTGGTTATTGTCATATTTTCCTGATTTCTCTCTTCTCCTTGAGAAAAAAGCTTAGTTTTTTGTTACGTTTCCCACAGACAGTGCCAATTGTTTGTGTCAAAATATGGACCAACGATAAGCAATGAAAATACTAAACTTTATTGGAATCAATTAAATCTAGAGTGACAAGAATCAAACTTCTCAAATGAATCTGAATTTCTCTATTTCTCACTTGTTGATGCCAGAAATGGTTCCGGCAGCAACACCCAATGTGATCGGGTATTCCGACTAATACTCGCCAGTCGCTCTGCTGTCAGTAACCTGCAAAAAGAAAGCACCTCGGAATGATAGGGACACCGATGTGGTGTCTGTCGTGGGCACTCCGATGCTTAAGTCAGCAAGGATACCGATATGCAAGAAGAGAGGCAGAGCTTTGGCAAGGCAAAAATGACCATACCTGAATTTGTGGGTTCTTCCTCTATTTATAGGCGTTTCTCGCGGGTCCGGATGCTCAGGGTGACCCGGCCGGGTCGGCCACCTTGGGTACCCGGTGGGTACGTAGGCCTGTAGGAGCTACTGGCCTAATAGATGGGCGCCACGTGGCCCTAGGCCCTGGTCAGTGAGCGGCAGGACGCCATAGGCGTCACTGGCAAGTGGGTAACAGTGTTTGTCAGAGTGGTTGGCCGCAGGTGGTGATTTGACGTATGATGGGAGTTGGTGGGCGGCGTCTGCGGCTGGTGGGGTGTCAATACAACCAATGTCAAACCACGGATGACCACCTGGGGCATATCATGGAGGCCGCAGCTGGTGCAATTTTAGCCGAGGGGGTCCGAGCACTCCGAGCAGTGGCCACCCGAGTACCCGGTTCCGACAGAGTTATTGCCTCCTCGGCCAAATAGGTGTTCCCAAAGCAGCAACGATCCGAGCCGAGAAGGCTGTCCGGTGGTCGGAGATGATTGGGTCATCAACATAAGCCCCCCAGCATCTCTGGATTGGTCGAGACCAGGGATGCATGTTCCGGTGTAAACAGCCAGGCTCGGCGCGTTCCCGTTTTACGCTCGGTATGAACAGGCAAGTGGTCGGCTACCCGGGTTCTCGGGAGTTCTCGGAGGTGTTGCCGTGGAATTTTGCCACGTGTCGGGTGTCCCACGTGTCGGAAACTTCTCATGGCATCATGCGGCTGGCGGGAAGACGATCCGGCCACCGAAATTTCGAAATTTGAATTTAAGGGAGTGGTCGGCGGGAAGTCGAACCGGCGCCCGAAATTTCAAAATTTGAATTTAGGGAAGCGGTTGGCGGGAAGTCGAACCGGCGCCCGAAATTATGAAATTTGAATTTAAGGGAGCGGTTGGCGGGAAGTCGAACCGGTGCCTAGAAACTCGTGCTCAACCGTCTGGGCGCCTATAAATAGGGGGGAAAGTGTCTCATTTGTTATCGTCTGCAAAGAAGACTAACTCGCCGAGAGCTGCCGAAAACTGCCGAGGAGCAAGAGCCGTTAGCACATTTCTGAAAGCTACCGAGTGCGCCGAGAAGGTAAAGAATTCTTCCCTAACCCTTCAATATGAGTGACGTGACAGATTCCGAGAACGAAGCCTTATCGGGTAGTGTGGACGCCACCGAGGACTCAGACACGGGGGCAAGTTCGAGTACGTCGTCGTCGTTGTCATCGAGCATGCCAGTCACTCCGACCAGTCGTCGCAGAGAAGGGGCGGCCCAGCTGGCCGAAATTTTGCAAGTGGGTCCGGGCACCCGTCCAGACAACCAGTTCATCCGTGAACTGGGCGGAGCCGCCCCCGAACCGTCGGTACAAGCGACCTCAACCGGTGTCGCATCCGAGAGGTCGGCCAGTCAGGCGAGCACGTCAGGCCGGGAAAGGACAGAGAGCTCGGACAGCCCGGATCCAGCTGGTGAGCCGTTAGGTGACCGCTATCGGCCAGAAGGCCGGGCTATACTCATCAATAATCAGCGGGTCTACTGCCGATCGGACCAGGAAATGGCGGAGCTTGCGGGGGACTTCCCTGTTTACTCGGTAGACTTCTACACGTCTGCCGTGACCCCGGGATACCTTGCTGCCCTCAGGAGGGACTTCCAGATTCCCGCCGAGGTGGACCTGAGGGTTCCGGGCTAGAACGATCTGTCGTCCCGACCACCACCAGGCTATATTGCCCTTTCCGTCGAGTATTTCTGGGCCGGCCTTCGCCTACCTCTGCACCCGTTCCTCAGACGAGCGCTCACGCGGCTGAACGTGGCCCCAGCTCAGCTGAACGTGAACGCCTATCGCATTCTAGTCGAGTATTTCATCCTCTGGGCTAAGAACTTCGCTGCCGAGCTGCCCTTCCGGGCGATCCAAAACCTATACCGGATGAAGTCAGCCCCCTCGTCGGCGGGCTCCTACTATTCCAGGGGTTCAAGGGGACGTTTGTCGCCAAGTGTCCGGATTCCGACAAGCAGTTCAAACACCTGTGGTTTTACGCGGGTGACAGGTGGCTGCACGGGCATCTTGCTCGGAACGAGCTTCCCCGGAGTGAAAGGGTCCCCGTGGTGTTCCGGAATGGCTACGTGTGGACTCGGGCGCCGCATATACCGGAGACGACCCGGTACATGGTGGCGGGGCTTCAGAATATGGCCGAGCATGAGCGAGACCAGAAGACACTGCTGGACTTGTCCAGCCTATCCGAGCACGGTTGGCTTGGCTTCGCGTCAACATCCAAGATGCCGAGCGTCCGGAGGCCGGAGCCCGTCACCGTGGCTCGGATGCCGAAACCGACCGTCCATTACCGGTCCCGATCCACTGCCGCACCGACCGAGGCCTCTTCCGACCAGCCCGAGACTCGATGGGGGGCGTCAGTTCCGGTGAGCCGACTACCGCATGGCGACACATCTCCCGGGTCCTGGGGTCCGCGTATCGCCGACGAGGATCTCGACCTGGTGATCCGGAGACTCAGTCCTGTTCGGGGTCAACGCCCTGCTCACGGGCTGCGGATCGAAGGTCGGGAACAAAGCCAGGCCGAGCACTCGCAGCAACCATTAACCGAAGTTTTTTTTTTTTTTTGACTCATTTCTTTTTGTTCGCAGAGCCGATGGCTGACAGGCTAGGAACCAAGAGGCCGACCGACGAGGACAGGAGGGAAAGGCTGGCGAAGATGGCCAACCTAGGCAAAGGCAAAGGCAAGGCTGGGACCTCTGCTCCGCCTAGCCAGAACGTGGCGCCCCCGGCTACTCGGGCGACGCCAGCCCCATCTGCCCCCGCTACCGCGACGGCAGCAACTCTGACTCCGGCTCCCCAGACCAGCCGACCACCGGGCTTCTCTCGGGATGACCGACAACCTGCATGCCCAGATGTCCGCTCTAGCCGCACGAGGGAAGACCGACCTGCTGCCCAGTCACTCGCTCCCCGGAGTGCTCGGGGAGAGTCGTGACTCGACCCGGCGCCTCTCCCCCCAAGCCAAACGTCTTCGAACTATCGGGCCCTGGTCACGAAGTTCGAGGAGCGGCTTAGCGTTGAGATTGCAGAGTCCTCCAAGCGCTCAGACCCTGTCCAGGCTGCTAACGACTGCGTCAACAAGCAGATTGAGGCCTTGTGCATCATGTTGTCCGGGTACGCCGCGGCCAAGGGGTTCGCCAATTAGATGGCGGACGAGGTGAAGGCGGCGAACACCGATGCGAGGCATGCGAGGCGAGCCGAGAAGGAGGCCAGGGCGGCCAAGGAAGCGGCAGAGGAGGCCAGGAAAGAGGCCGAAGACAGGGCTAAGGTTGCTGAGGAGAGGGCGAGAGAGGCCGAGGGCAGGCAGCGGTTTGCGGAGGACTTGGTCCAGAAGGCCGATCAGGCCGTCGAGGAAGCGGAGACATCTAAGGCCGAGCTAGAGGAGGCTCTACATAAGGCTGAACTCAGGTAAAGCATGAGAGATATGTTCGAGTAGCCCTTCCCGCAGCACTCGAAGAGGCCCGGGCACAGGCCGTGGCCGATTTCCTCGGGTCAGAGGACTTCAATGAACGCGTTGCCTAAATGTACCGTGAGGGTATGCGGGACATGAAGGCTGGGTTCACCACGGCCAACCCGTCGCTGGTCGGGGTGGACTGGTCTTTCGTGCCAGTAGAGTCCGAAGAGACCGTGGCCGAGGAGCCGCCTGAGGAGGGGGAAGTCACTGGTACTGCCCGGGAACTTGGGGACGTCATCATTCTCGACGACCAGGTCACCGAGGCAGAGCAACCAGCCCCTGTCGAGTCTCTCCAAGCAGCTGTGGCCACTGAGCCCGAGCCCGATCAGTCGGCCACGGTCGTGTCAGCTGACCAGGAGCAGTCCGAGCCACCAGCCGCCTAGCCCGACCTCTTTACTTATTGTTCTATCATCATCTCATTCATTTTTTTTTTTTGGTTCGGGGGTGCCCAACTTGTACTCCCCTCCAACTTTTCAAATGAATTGTTTATTTTGTCGCTGTTGCGTTGTTGTGTTTTTTTTTTTTTTTTTTGCATGGTAATGTATTTCCCCCCGGTTGGTTTGGGTGTACTCCAACCTTGGTCGGTTACAAACATGGGATCCCGGGTTTGGACGTCCCTTTTGGATCCTGGTCGGGTTGCCCGGTCTAGGGACCTAACTCTGTGGTCCGAGAACCATAGGAGTTGGGTGCCTGCAAGGACAGATGGGTCCTGGTCGGGCTGCCCTTTTGGGTTGTCCGGTCTAGGGACCTAACCTTGTGGTTCGAGAACCACAGGAGTTGGGATGCCTGCAAGGGCAGATGGGTCCTGGTCGGGCTGCCCATTTAGGTTGCCCGGCTTAGGGACCTAACGAATACCCTTGTACACAACAAGCTGAAATTCAATGTTTTTTTCTTTTGTTATATGAATCTTTTACAGAAGAATTGGCACAACTCAAAACTACTGGTAGAAAACGCTTCAGGTAGGCACGGAAGTCCTAAGTTCCTACCGTCTTGGTCGGATAGTCGGTAAGTCC
The DNA here is from genome assembly GCA_009761775.1 of Ficus carica. NCBI lineage: Eukaryota > Viridiplantae > Streptophyta > Magnoliopsida > Rosales > Moraceae > Ficus > Ficus carica. Next base: position 10,656,004 of record CM019743.1, on the reverse strand, counting down.
CGGGTCTGACAATACCGGAGATGGTGTAGGGGCCCGTCCCACTTAGGGCCAAAAGAGTCGAGCCTAGGCCCTTGGACGAGTACCCTTTTCATCACCAGATTCCCTACTCGGAAAACTCTTGGTCAGAACTTCTTGTCGTAGTACCTGACCACAATTTGGTTGCGAGCAGTCGTCCGAATCAGGGCTTGCTCTCGTTTTTCTTCGACCAGGTCCAGCTCGGGCAACATCTGACCAACATTATCCTCCTCATTGTAGTTCTCAACCCAGAAACTCGGCAATCCGATCTTGACTGGGATGACAGCCTCTACGCAGAAAGCCATGGCGAAGGGTGTCTCTCCGGTCGCGGTACGCTTAGTAGTCCGATAACGCCCAGAGTATTCGGGGGAGTTCATCTATCAAGGCCCCTTTGTGTCTTTCAAGGTTTTTTTTTAAATTTTCCTTGATCGTTTTGTTGGCGGCCTCCACCTGTCCGTTACTTTGAGGATGCCCGGGGGAAGAGAACACTTTCTTGATCCCAAACTACTCACATAGCGCGAGGAACTTGTCCCCGAACTGCTTCCCATTGTCCGTGACTATAGTGTGGGGGAGGCCGAACCGGCAGATGATGCTCTTCCATAGAAAACTTGTGCACTTTGTCTCGATTTGTTGAGCCATGGGCTCCACTTCGATCCACTTGGTGAGGTAGTCTATCGCCACTAAACAGTAACGAAGCTGCGACCGGGCCATTGGGAGTGGTCCGATCAAGTTGATGGCCCACTTCACGAATGGCCACGCGGATACTACCGAGGTGAGCCTCTCGGGGTGAGACTTGATAGCTTTGGCGAACTGTTGGCATTTCATGCATTTCCGGATAAACTCCATAGCGTCTCTGCTCATGGTCGGCCAGTAATACCCCTGACGGAGACACTTGAATGACAGGGCCTTCCCCCCCGAGTGATTCCCGCATACTCCACTATAGATCTCTTTCATGACGTACTCGGCCTCGGTCGGCCCGACACAGCGTTGGTAGGGAGTAGAGAGTCCCCGGCGGTACAGCTTCCCATCGATCAGTGTGTACCTGGCCGAAGTGTTCCTGATCCTCCGGGCCTCTTCTCGGTCTTCAGGCAGTTGGGAGTCAGCGAGATATCGGGCAATCGGGTCCATCCAGGTCGGGGTGCTTTCGGCAACAAGGACCATCTCTTCTCGGTTAATGCTTGGCTGGTCAAGCTTTTCTATAGGAAAAGAGACGAGCCCCTCCAGATCATTTCCTGAAGCCAGCCGGGCCAGGGCGTCTGCCTCAGCGTTCTCGGCGCGGGGTATCCTAGTTACTCGTTGGCGCTTAAACCGGCCGAGAAGGGTCCTCACCTTCTCTAGGTATTTTGTCATCCGCTTTTCCCGTGCTTGGAACTCCCAAGTGACTTGGTTGACTATGAGCATCGAATCGCTGAACACCTCGATGTCTTGCACTCCGAGCTCACGGGCCAATCCGAGCCCGACAATGACGGCCTCGTACTCCGGAGCCCCCCAAGCCGGAGGACCCATCGACGAACAGCTTCCATCCTTCGGTACTCGGGTTCCCTGATCTTGCGGTGCTCATGGCCGGAGTGCTGGCACTCGTTTCCGCGCACTTAGGGGCTGGTCTGGAAACTCCAGTGAACTCAGCCACAAAATCAGCCAGCGCTTGTGCCTTGATTGCAGTGCGAGGGACGTATTCGATGTCGAATTCCCCGAGTTCTATCGCCCACTTCGCAATTCGTCCTGACAATTCGGGATTCTGCAGTACTTGGCGGAGTGGGTAGCTGGTCGGAACCCGGATTGGGTGACCCTGGAAGTAAGGTCTCAACTTGCGGGCTGACGAAACCAATGCAAGGGCCAGTTTTTCCAACGGGGTGTACCTCTCCTCGGTTCCCTGGAATGCCTTGCTACTGTAGTAGACTGGGCGCTGCACCCGGTCTTCTTCTCGGATCAGGACGGAGCTCACGGCCTTTTCCGAGACAGCAAGGTAAACGTAGAGCGTTTCCCCAAGGAGTGGTTTCGACAGCTGGGGCGGGCTAGCGAGGTATTCTTTCAGGCTTTCGAAGGCCTTGCCACACTTGCTGTCCCAGTTCACACCCCCTCTGGCCTTGAGTGCCTGGAAAAATGGGAAGCATTTATCGGTCGATCTAGACACGAACTGGGAGAGAGCCGCGATCATCCCGGTCAGTTTTTGCACCTCCTTTACCGTCCGCGGGGGCTGTAAATCCACCACAACCTGGGCCTTTGCAGGGTTGACCTCTATTCCTCGATGGTTCACCATGAACCCTAGGAACTTCCCGGATTTCACCCCGAACGCGCACTTGGTTGGGTTGAGTTTCATCCTGTATTGGTGCAGGATGCCAAAGCAGTCTCGGAGGTCTCGGACGTGGTCGCCCAATTGCTGACTTTTTACCAGCATGTCGTCGACGTACACCTCCATGGATTTCCGATGAGCGGGATGAACATTTGTTCATCAGTCGCTGATAGGTCGCTCCAGCGTTCTTAAGGCCGAACGGCATGACCTTGTAGCAGAACAACCCCTGGTCGGTTGTAAACGGGGTCTTGGCCTGGTCGGCTCGGCTCAGGGTATCTGGTTGTACCCGGAGTAAGCGTCCATGAAACTGAGCAGCTCGTGTCCTGCTGTCGCGTCGACGAGCTGGTCAATTCGCGGGAGTGGGAAGCAGTCTTTCGGGCACGCCTTATTCAGGTCAATGTAGTCTATGCAGACACGCCACTTCCCGGAAGATTTCTTGACCAGGACGACATTCACCAGCCAATCCGGGTAGGTCACCTCCCGGATGAAGTCGGCGGCAAGCAGCTTTTTCACTTCTGCGTTGACGGCCTCGTACCTCTCCGGGTTAAACGCTCTCCGCTTCTGAATCACTGGCCGGTGCTTCGGGTTAACGTTCAGTTGATGACACATCACGGCTAGGTCGATCCTCGGCATATCCTCGTGAGACCAGGCGAAGACATCTCTGTGTTCTCGGAGAGTCTGCTCCAACTCTGCTCGGGTCCCAGGGGCAAGTCTAAAGCCGAGCAGTACCGTTCTCTCCGGTCGCTCCGGATCCAGCTGGAAAGGGATCAGGTCCTCTACAGGGAGTGCTCGGATCTCCTCTTCTGGCATCCGGGGGTCCAAGTCGGCTAGAGATTTGACTTCCCCACTGAGGACCCCGGCTTCATCTACCGCGATGATGGTGGCCACGATGGCGGGGGCAGGAGCCTTCCGGCACACTTTGTTTACCGCCTCCATGTAGCACTTACGGGCCCCTTCCTGGTTTCCTCGGAAGACACCGATCCCGTTGCCGGTGGGGAACTTCATGGCGAGGTGGTAGGTGGAGACTACTGCCTTTAAACGCGTTGAGGGTAGGCCTTCCAAGGATGACATTGTAGACGGATGGCCGGTCTACAACGATGAATTCCACCATCCGGGTCGCCTTCTCCGGACCATCACCGATCGTAACCGGGAGGCAGACGGTGCCAGCTGCGCGGACGCAGTCTTCGGCAAACCCGTACAGTGGTGTTTTCGCCGGTGTTAACGTGGCTCTCTCGATTGTCAACCTTGAGAACGCGTCCATAAACATCACGTCAGCGGAACTCCCGTTGTCGATCAGGACGAGTCGGACAACGTTGTTGGCCACCCTGATCTCGCCGACCAGAGCGTCATTATGCGGATGAAGCAGCCGATCAGTCTCGTCATCCGTGAAGGTGATCGGGGGGCTATCCTGGCGGCATATCTTTGAGATATGCTCCGCCATGTTGATATATTCCCCGCGAGCGAACCGTCTCGCCTCGCGGGCATAACACCTCCTGCTGCTGGCGGTGTCCCCGGTAGCCATCCCACCAAAAATGGTATGGACTATGTGCTCGGGCTCCGGCCCCTCTGTCCGATTGCTCGGTCCTGGGTTTTGCCGAGCGGCTGGCGCGGCTCGACTGCTCTGCCCGGCCGGAGTGATTATTTTCTCCACGAACTCCCGCATGTGGCCCTCGCGGATTAGCAGCTCGATCTGATCTCGAAGCTATATGCAATCCTTGGTGTCATGGCCCACATCCTTGTAGAAATGGCAGTATTTGTTCTGATTCCTCCGAGAACGGTCCGTCCGGATTGGAGGTGGGTCTCGGAGTAATCCGCGACCAGACACCTAGTTGAGGACGTGCTCTATCGTAGTGACCAGCGGGGTGTATTGTCAGAACCTCCCCGCTGGCGTTCTCGGGCTGGGATTGACTTCGGCACGGGCTTCCACCACAGGATTCTTCCCCTTATCGTGTCGGTTCTGATCGGAGTTTCTCGGCTGACCCTGCTCTGACCTTCTGTTGGAGGGTCGTTCTTGATCTTGGACCTCCAGCCCTCGACCCCTGACGTACTCGCCAGCCTCTGCGTGTCTCCATGCTATTCCCCTTAAGTGTATAAATGAGGTCGGCCTTTCGTAGGCAAGCGTTCAGACAAGGCGGGGGTCATTGATGCCTTCCCTGAGGGCCTGGGTCAGAGTATCGTCCGTGCAGTCTTCAACTTGCATGACAGCCTTGTCAAACCGCTCCAAATACTTCTTCAGCGTCTCGTTCTCGCGCTGCTTGATGCCGAACAGATGTGAGGCCCCCAGTTTCCTGGTCCTCGAACCAAGGAATGCTGCCGAGAATGAGCTAGCCAGCTGCTGGAAACTGTCGATCGACGCAGGTGGTAGCCTCCGATACCACTGCCGATCAGCACCGGTTAGGGTCAGACAGAACGACTTACAGAGGGCAGCCTCGTTGGTGCTTTTAATCAGCATATGCGTCTGGTAATTCTCGAGGTGCTCGTCCGCGTCGGTGGAACCGTCATAAGAGGGTATGGTTGGCATCTTGAACCTGAGGGGGTAAGGTGATGCCATGACGGACGGGGTGAACGACAGGTCGGCTGATCCGGGCGGCTCCTACCCGCATTGCTGTCCGATCAGCCAATCAAGCTGATGCTGCAAATAATCTAGCCGGCTCTGATCGCGGTTTTCCCTTTCAGCAGGCTTGTCTACTGACGCTTCTCGGCCTAAACGGTGGTAGATCTCTGGTCTTTCCAAACGGTCGAAGACCGATGGGGTGTTTCTCCTGATGTTGACTTCTCTACGGTTGTCACCAGGATTCTCTCCGGTCGGGGCTGGCTGCTTGGGTGCTTCCGAGGGGTTGATCCTCGAGCGACGACTCCTTGAGCGCATCTTGCTCGGCTCCCCCCCCCCTTCGTGTTGCTGTCTTTCCGCACTTTCCCGGTGCGACCAACCACTCCGGGCAGCTGTGGGTGAAGGGTCGCGACGTCGGCTTGCCGATCTAGGCGGCCTGCTCGGTGTCGACTCGGCAGCTTTCATTCGCTATTGAGGCAGCTGGGCATTGTGGGTATCGCGGAAGGCTTCCATGAGCACCTGCACAGTTTGGGTCAGTGCTTGGACGTTCCCAGCGAGGATTTCTGCCTGGGTCGGCCTGCGCTGTGCCCAAGCACCTCTCTGGCGCCGTGGTGGTATGGTGCTTTGCGAACCTGTTGGGGCAGGGTTATCGTCTTCCTGGATGTCTTGGTTGGTGTGCTTGTCCATGGTGTGTCAAGTGAACGAGGGTGGAGATATCGATTGCTGGAAAGGCGGAGGTTCAGGCCCTCCTTCTAGCGCCAAAATATTGATGCCAGAAATGGTTCCGGCAGTAACACCCAATGTAATCGGGTATTCCGACTAATACTCGCCAGTCGCTCCGCTGTCAGTAACCTGCAAAAAGAAAGCACCTCGGAATGATAGGGACACCGGTGTGGTGTCTGCCGTGGGCACTCCGATACTTAAGTCAGCAAGGATACCGATATGCAAGAAGAGAGGCAGAGCTTTGGCAAGGCAAAAATGACCATACCTGAATTTGTGGGTTCTTCCTCTATTTATAGGCGTTTCCCGCAGGTCCGGATGCTCGGGGCGACCCGGCCGGGTCGGTCACCTTGGGTACCCCGGTGGGTACATAACCCTGTAGGAGCTACTGGCCTAATAGATGGGCGCCACATGGCCCTAGGCTCTGGTCAGTGAGCGGCAGGACACCATGGGCGTCACCGGCAAGGGGGTAACAGTGTTTGTCAGAGTGGTTGGCCGCAGGTGGTGATTTGACGTATGATGGGAGTTGGTGGGCGGCGTCTGCGGCTGGTGGGGTGTCAATACAACCAATGTCAAACCACGGATGACCACCTGGGGCATATCATGGAGGTCGGAGCGGGTGCAATTTTAGCCGAAGGGGTCCGAGCACTCCGAGCAGTGGCCACCCGAGTACTCAGTTCCGACAGAGTTATTGCCTCCTCGGCCAATGGGTGTTCCCAAAGCAGCAGCGATCTGAGCCGAGAAGGCTGTCCGGTGGTCGGAGATGATCGGGTCATCAACATCACTGTTTCCAAAAGTCTACCAATTTCATATCCTCACCCTTATTTATTGTTTTTCTTGGGGGCCTGGATGTACACGTGTCAATTCAATCATTACACTTAAGTGGCATGTCTTCTAACAACTTAAGCTGACGTGGCCTTTTGCTTTAGTTCTCGATTCCTCGCTTACCAAGCCTCTTCTCTTTTATGTTTTTATTGCAATGACGTCGTTTCTCTCCTTTACTGAAACATCTTGTCGTATTCAATTCTTGTCCCCACATCAACCCCATTTTTCATACAAATTTGAGAGGTTTGTCTTAGTTCTTGTTTTCAAATTTATCAGGAAAAATTGCTTAAAAATTCTCAGCTTTTCCAGATCTTTATCTATTCTTCTTCGAATTCCCTCACCTTCGAATCTTTTCAATCTTCAACGGCTTCTTCCTCTTCTGTTTGAAAAACTTTCGGAAACATCCATTTTAAATATAGACTCTCTGTGTCAGTTTATGTTACTTCTTAGCCTAAAAATGCCAACGTCTATACTGGTGAGAACTTGGACTCCGATGTTCTTGTTCTTCCAGTAGAGGCTATAGTTCCTCTTTAGTTCCCCTCACTCCATTTTTCCTTAATTTCTTTGATTTCATCCAGATTTCCCCTCTGCAACTAGCCCCCAGTGCCTATAGGATATTGGCTTCTTGTGAGATTGTCTCTCGCCTCAGTTCTGGTGACTACCTTTCTCCACTAGTGGTTCTTCATATCTACAAGTTGGTAGACGATGGTCATTGTTATTATCTTCGCCTCGCCTTGACAAAGATATCTTCATTAATCATGATTATCACAACCATGCTCGCCGTGGAGAAATGGCTGTTGTCATCAGTGGGCACTGGTTTATTAGTTCAGAAGACAACATCACTCTTCCCCTCCAGCATTTTGCTCGTTCTCCAGTTGCTCATCCAGATTGGACTGCTCCTATTGGTTTATAGTAAATATTTTATATTTATTATAATTACTTTGATGTTTATAACTATTTTTAGTTTATTAAAGGTAAATCACTTTTATCAACAAAAAATACTCATCATTAAAATCAAAAAAACAAAAAATGGAAAATAAAAGAATCTGTATAAAAATAAAATGATGTCAATTGTAGTAAAATGACAAAATAAATATAACAGACATTTATTTCTTAAAAAATATACATATACATAATATTGTTGAAAAATAAATATATTTTGAAACGAGGCTCTAAAAATGAATCTTTTGTGTAATTGTTTCTAAGAAAATAAGAGAACTACAAATTATGAAGGCCTATATGCAGAGCTGAGACCACACTTGAAAGCCTTTTTCTTTTTCTTTTTTTACTTTCTTACTTTTAAAAATACTAGAAGAAACAAAAGTTGAATGGAGAACTTTAGACACACGCAAACACAAGAGAGAAGGAAAGAAGGTGAGGAGAATAAACACACTTTCTGAGAAGCCAATGAGAATCAGCATTGCAAAGAATCCTTAGCTGTGGAAAATTTAGTAACAACAGCCAGTCTTAACCTGACGCGGAATAATAAATCCTAGTAGTCCCCCCCCTGGGTGTTAATGGGAGCCACAAGGAAAAGGAATGAACACTGTGGCCATGATTAAATGGACCAAGAACAAGTCAAGGTCTTCGTTTCCAAGTCTGTCCTTGTTAGTTGTTTGTTCTTTTATACGACGGTCCAACCCAAGCCTAAGTTTCTGCTCGTCTCTTTGTGAGAAAGAATTTCGCTAATGTAAAACAACCACGCGGCTTTTCCAAATGCTCAACAATTTGTGTCTTTCTGTTTTTCACGTGTAATGGACTGACTTTTATGATGGACATTGATTTTTTTTTTTTTTTTCCTTTTAACAAAAAATTGCAGTGCATAATGGCCATACAATTGCCATTGTATATAATGCTTCAAATATTAAAGGTATTAAAGGTATGTTTGGATTGTGTTAAGATAGAGAAAAATGAGTATAGTGTAGATTTTGAAAAATGAAAATTAAATTTTTTTTGAATTTTTTCTTTTTAAATCTAGTTCTCAGATATAAGTTAAAAATCTTGTAAGCAAGATTAGAACAGTAAACCGTCATTTTTTTGTTTTTTTTTTCTTCTTTCTTTCTTCCCCCCCCCGTTATTTTGTTTTTTTCTTCCTTCTGGCGCACATTTATTATTACCACTCTCAAGTTCACACTAGACATTAAAAAAATGTCCCACCCACAGAAAAAAAATTCCCAAGTTGACTTGAATGTTGACCTTTCACGAGGTTAATAGTATTTATATATTATATTTAAAGCCTGGCGTCAACTATAGATATGTTCGAGTGGTTAAGGAGACAGACTTGAAATCTGTTTGGCTCCGCCCGCGCAGGTTCGAACCCTGCTGTCGACGTTTTCGTATATTTTTATCTGCTTACCATTTTCGTTTGTTCACTTTTCTGCTTCTTAAAAAAAAAAAAAAAAAAATCTGCATAGAAAATCATTAGCTGGGTGATCTTAAAATTCAGACATATATCATAGACCTCACATCCACATATGTACAGTGTGAGTATAATCGCAAATATTCACAATATTATCAAAAATTTTTTACCAAAATCTTCACACGAGAGATACGAAAATATCTTTTAAATGTAAAATCTTGTAGGTCAAAATATCAGAAAATATTGGGAAATGTTAGTAAAAGTATCAATAGTGGAAAAACTTAGTTAAATTTTTACAAAGTATTAGGAAATTTTTGAGAAATATCGGAAATTTCGATGGAAATTTCGGTTGAAAGTTTCAGATTTGTCATTTGCTATCTTTTTTAGTATGTTATAATTTTCCTAAAAAAGCAATTGAAAGACAATACATAAAAATTGAAAGAGTGTAATATGTCATGACATCAATATTGTTTAGATGAGAATGGCATCCTAATTATGTTTGAACCTAATAGGACTTTGTATTAATATTAAGATATGTAAGATATAAAATATTTCATATGTAAAACTTATGCATTTATGTGCCTTTTTAATATTTGTGTTGTCCTAAAATGTTATAAATATGTTTTGAATTAATTTTTACAATTTTCATAATTTCTTTTTATATTCTAACGATACTGATTATATTTCTGAAATCTTTGTAAAATTAGACTACTGAGATTTTGATTGATGCCGATGTTTTCATCCCTACATACGAGTGACATTACACACACTAGTAACACTACCACCAAGATGTATTTCAAAGTTGAAATAGTAGACCAAGTAAGCGTGCTGGCCCATTTTTAGCCCAAAAAAGAATACTAATGGGTTGGGGCTATTTTCCAATCAACAAGCTAACAAATTGATTTCATTGAACAGCAAAGCCAGTATGGTAGGTTTCTGATTGAACTTGTTAGCTGACTGTAGTGACAAATCTCGAACTACACGTCTTAGGAAAAAGCTCTAAGAAAGGAAACCAAGTGTTACCATAAACCAGCTGTTGAGGTTGTCACTTGTCAATACTCAACTAATACCAACTTACCAACTTATCCCAAAAAAAAAAAAAAAAAAAAAAAACTAATACCAACTTACAACCCTTTTCATTTATGAATTAAAACTCATATACAATTGGAGCAAATCAAACTACAAATGTGATATAATACAAGTTAAACATACACCCACATGTCATCTATAGATAGTAATGCGATTTAACACTAGTGGTTCCTATATTTAGAATATAGTTTATGGCCAGCAAGTGAGCTCCCCCATATTCGTTCTTTCAGTGCCAAGCACCCTTGTCCGACAATTCTCACCAACAAGTTTTCTCACAAGCCAAAAATAATAATAATAAATAAATAAATAATAAATAATTTGAGCTCTTGGAGTTGAAAGACCTTTCTTCATACTTTTAAAGACCTCCCCCTACTCAAAACTAAAACTTTTTATTAATTTCACTTCATCCACTTTGTCAGAGAACATGTTAAAAGCAAACAATATAAACCAAACAATTATGATTTTCAACCATTTAATACAAACAAATTTCTCATCTGATTCTTTTCCACCCTATAAAAAAAACCTTTTAAGACTATCAAAATTATATTTTAACTCCAATAGTAATTCAAGTGCGACCACGTGCCTTTTTTTTTTTTTTTAATAACAAAATTCTAACAGTTAAGTGGTATCAGTTCAAAAAATATGGAGTAGAAAACTACGAGTGCGTTTACACATTAGATCCGAACCTAAAATTTTTTATATCAATTTTTATTTTTTTAAATAAATAAAAATTATAATTAATTTTAAAAAAGTCAATTAACTATAATTTAAAAATTTATTCCTAACCAGGACACCAAACACAAATAAGTTTTTATGAAGTAAGAGCTTGTTTGGACTAACAATCCAAACCATACAATTATAATAAATTTTTTGTATTTTTCTCTCAGTTTCACTATTCACACTGTTTTGTAACTTAAACTTTAAAAGTTCATAATTTTACATAGACAAGTCCAAATAAGATTATTTTTTTTAATAAATTGTATAGAATTTCGAGACGAACGAAATAAGTTCCTTATTAATATTTTTTTTCGAACACATTTCAAATTTTTACACTTTTTAACTCAAATAATTTAAATAATTTGATAAATATACAATCAATTGAAATCTAAATTTTACAATATAAACTTTAACGTCAAATGCATGCTAAGTGTAAAAATGAAAATAAGATAAATTTAAGGACATAAATGAGAGGAATTTGTTTTTTACACTCACAATCCCAATATTCATTATTTTATTATTAAGAACCACGAAGCATTAATTTGGACGAAGAATTTAATTTTGGAAGAAAAAATGAGTGACACGTCAGTAGGACAAAAACCAGATGCGATATCACGTGGGGGAGAGGGGTATCTAAGAATGGAATGGAGACACGCAAGCGATTCGAATCTGAAGCAAAACTGCCTCCGCCACGAAAGGAAACACGTCAGCATCGGAGGAATAAATATCTTGTTACTGTAACACTACCCGAGGCGAGGACTGGACCGGAGACATGGGGTTGGGGTTGGGGGTTCGGGTTTGGGTTCGGAATCGGGTGGGGCCCTGGGTCCTCCCTTGCTTTATATTAGAGACCACAGAAGCTTTTGTTCCCTCGCCAGCAACCACCTGGCAGAACCAGCAGCCATTAGCCAACAGCCTTTTTTTTTTTTCTTTCTTTCTTTTTTTTTAACTGCAAATGACCTATAGACCCTCCCATTCATGTCCGTCTTTTAACGATCGATTGATGTAGAAAAAATGCAAGGAAATGAGGTTTTTTTTTTTTTTTTATTTGAATTTGAATATGAGAATTTAAATTTTACGTCTTTTACAATAATTAAATATGAAATGTCTATTTTTATCAAACAAAAAAAAAATGTCTACTATACTAAAAAATCTGCTACCATATTTAATTTAACTATTAGTTGAATCAACCTATTACAATTAGAAAGAGATTTTTATGGTAGATATAAGAAAATTCAATCTGTAGGATTTAATTTTGAATAATTTAATTTGTAAAAAAAAATATCAATTATGTATTTTTTATTTTGATATGATTTTAATCACCGATGAAAATATCTTATCATAAAAAGTTATATTTCTAATCTGACTTTTTATTGCATTCTCTTGTATTTTTCTTTTTATGGAAAGTTTTTTACTTTGACTAAACTTGAGTAGAGATAGAAAATGAGATAACTTGAAATTCTTTTTTTGCTAAAACATTATTTATACTGCGTATTTTGTATTTATTTTTTTAGAATATTTTTATTTATTTTTTCTTAAATGAAACCTAATTTGGACTGTTCTGTTTTTCCTTTTTTTTTTTTTTTGGGGAACCAATTTAAACTGTTCTAAAGCAAGATTTTAATTGCTCAATTTAAATAACAGTAAACAAAATAATAATAATACACTAGAGGACCGAAATTGGTGGGGGTTAGAAGAAATTGAGCTGTTGAGGGGTTGATGGCATGAACCCAGAAATGTAATTTCGTAATTTGAAGGAAAAATCAGGGATATTTCTATAAAATGCCTCTCACTTGCCCCATTCTTTCCTTTCCTTTCTTAACCGCCTATGTGCCCACTGCACAAAAGAAAGAGAAAAGAGAGAGAGAGAGAATAGATTAGGAGAGAGAAAGAGAGAGCAAGACAGAGAAAGCCTTAAGACTAGAGCGGACCCTTTGAGGTCTTCAAAGAGAGGAAAACACAGAAGAGGGAGGGAGATCATGAAGTACTGTGAGCTTTGCAAGGGTCTGGCGAGGACCTACTGCGAGTCGGACCAGGCCAGCTTGTGCTGGAACTGCGACGTCAAAGTCCACGGAGCCAACTTCCTCGTGGCTCGCCACTCCAGGACCGTCCTCTGCCACGCCTGCCAGTCTCCCACCCCCTGGAAGGCCTCCGGCGCCGAGCTCGGCGTCACCGTCTCCGTCTGCGAGAGCTGCGTCGTCGGTGGGAGAAATAGAGGCCAAGGTGACGGGGAGGAGAGCCAGGGTGGCAATGATGATGAGATCCACACCGACGACGATGACGAGGACGAGGACGAGGCAGATCGTGGTGGTCAACATCATGATGATGAGGAGGACAACGACGAGGAGGTAGGTGGTGATGACGACGAAGATGGTGATATCCAAGTGGTGCCGTGGTCGGCGACGCCTCCACCGGCGGCGAGCTCGTCGAGTAGCGAAGAGTCCGTGAGCAGGTTCGGCAATGACAGTGGAGAAGCTTCTCAAGCGTTTTCGCTCAAAAGATTTCGAGAGATTTCCTCCGATCTAACCTCTCAGGTGTTTCTCTCTCTCTCTCTTGATTTTTTTCCCCTTTTTTTTTTGTGTGAGAATAAAACTGGAAAAACTCGCTTCCTTTTTCTGTTCAAGCATAAATAATCTGGAATCGGTTCTATCAAAATCTTGCAGGATCGTCTCGATCGAACGTCTCCTAAACGGAAATACTCGTCTCAGGCGGTTTGGTCAGGTGGCGACGGCGGAGACGCTTCTGCAGAATCAAGGCCATTGAAAGCCTTCCGAGCCGAGACGAAGTTTCCGGGTCAAACCCAACCCGGTTTGCGCACCGAGTCGGTTGTTGAATCGGTTAGGGAATTTCGTCGGCTAGATACTCGTAATCTCAGTGGATGATCTGGAGCCGTTGATATTACTCCTGCAAAGTCTCGTGGCCGTTTGATCTAAAGGTAGTCTTTAATAGTCTTCAAGAGAAACCTCATTCTGACCCAAAGAGAAAAATGAGAAAAAAAAAAAAAAAAAAAAAAAAAGAAAGTGGTTGTTAACTATTAACTGATCCTGATTAGGCGGCTAGTTCAGTTTGTATTAAAATCAGAAAGTTTAGATTTATAATATTGGATGTGGTCTGCCCCGGCATTATGCATTATGATTCTGATTTTTCATTAATTTATGGTGATGAAATATATTAGAGATTATGTACGTCAGAAACAAATTTACCTGCTTCCTCTTTTGTCTTTGTTCTAGTCTTAATTTTCCGTAATAATTTTTCTTGTCAAATACACTGAAATTGGAATCATTAGAAAAATGAAAAGGCTATGTTAAATCCAAAATTAACTTCCAATTTCAAATCCAAACAAAGAAAAAAAAAAAAAAAGAATCCAATGTTGTGTTAGCTCTTTTGTAAGGTTGGAGTTAGAGTAACCTGGAATTCAAATTAAGAGATTTTGATGGTTTAATGATACAATGAAAAGATAGCAGTAATATCCTCTAAAAAAAAAAAAAAAAAAGAGATGAAGATAAAGATGAAGATAGTAGTAAGACACAGCAATAATTGTTTATCAAGTTTTTGGTAAGATTGTCATACATACATCATTCCTAATAGTGTTTTACGGCCACTGAATTTTATTTGAAGTAAACTATGATTGATCTCTTTTACTTTGTATTTTTTTTTTTATAAAAAAAATCTGGTTTAAATTTGAACAACATACAAAAATTTAATACAATTTGAATGAGTGGTCCTTCCATAACTACAGAGAATGTATTCTTGTCAATGACCGTACGATTTTTTTTAATACACAAAACTTGAATTTTTCACTGTATGATTTCATATTTAACATTCCCGATCAAAACTATTGTTTTAGGTATTGAATAAATTTTAAAATTATGATTTAAAGCAATTATATGTCGAATGTATCATTAATTTTAATCAAATCGTTAAAATTAAATTAAACAGTTAAAAAATAATCCCTATTAGTAGTGCAAAACAAAAAGATCTACAGAAGCTCGCTTTACAAAAATTGAACTTGAAAATTGTCCCTCGCTGAAGGATTGTACTCTTGATCATTTAGAGCGGGAGGGAGATGAGACTATGCCTTCGAATGACAGAACCTTGTATAGTTGGAGAGTGAGGTGCATTCGGAATTGAGATTGGTGGAAAAGACCGTGCACTTAAATGAAGGAAGCGTGATAAAACAGTCCTAGAGCAGAAGAGGTTAAGTGTCAGAAGACATCGTGTCCAATCTATATGGCACGCAAATTATACTGTAGGACCTTAATAGGGGGACCTATATAAATATATAAATATATTATGTGTCAAAATCCTTTGGCAACAACACTTCCAAGATGGGGATGGCGTGACTTGATAATCTAGGAGCGGACGAAACCACGACTTCTTTCATAAAATATGAGCGGACGAATTACCATCCGCTAAAATCTCGGCAGCAAGGGTGGGGTCAAAAATATTATTCAGTAAAGGCGTATTTCAATTTTTTTTTCAAGATAAAAATTTTTTAATAGGGATTATATGATAATTTTAATTTTAGTGGATTTATGAATTTTTTTTTAATTTTAACAGGGATAGAACAGTAAAATATAAACATATAATTAATTTTAATATGGATTATTTGAGTATTTTTTATGTTTCTAGTAGGAACAAAGTAAGAAATACATAAGAACTTTTTGTCTTTTAACAGGAACAAGTTATAAAAATTATAAAATTTTTGAGATGAAATTTAAAATAACAAAAAATTCAGTAGAGAGCTTGACATGTGAGTTTTCATTCATTTGGATATGCATGTCTTGTTTACTCACAACTCTGCCTTTAGCCAAAAATAAAATAACAGAGAATTATTAGGATGGTGCTTCTTCTTGGTGGGTGATGCGTAAACTGTGTATGTCTTTAGTGCCTCTTGCGTTTTCCAGTGTGGTTGTTGATAGTGGATTACTTTTTAGCAACACCGAGTTTATTCATAGGCTCTAACCAAATCATGCCTGTCGCCTTTTAACTAAATTAAATTTGAAAATATTCAAGAATGAAGATTTTTGATAGGCTTAGTTTCAATATTAATCAAATTCATAAGTAATATATATATTTTGCTTTTCCTTGTTGCATTATTTTGTCTAAGGTGTGTCATGTTTAATAATTATTCACGTTGATTCGAGAGATATTTGTGGGGGCGCTTTGTTTATCGCAAAATATCTTGGAGCTCAAGACCTTTCAGCGGCGTTAAATAATAGAAAAATGGATTTTAATTTCTTTTACGAAAAATCTTTTGGTTAAAAACAAACGTACAGCTTATGGCCGGCCATCACATCAAGTGGGGGGAACCAGAAGAAGCTTTTTCAACGTTGGAATTCCAACTTTTTGCTAAGATGTAGGAATTCAACTTGATTATTTTTTAAGCACGTAATTAGAGGTTATAATAATTATTATTATTATTATTATTATTATTTATAAAAAAATCATCTAACTCTAATAACCTCAACCTCAGAAGAGATTGTGGCTGAGGGGAAGGTTCTTAGCAACCACATGCTCATCGACCAATAATCGTCTGTCTAATCACTTTTATTATCATTATTGTTATTGTTATTTATCATTTGAAGGTTCGTTTAGTGTTGCTATAAGCAACCTTTAGCGTAAAAATAATAATCCTTGAGGGGGAAAATGAAAAAAAAAAAAAGGTATAAAGTGGGGCCTTTTTTTAATTTCATGTGGTGGAGAATTGTTGAGTGTTTCAAGGGATGGTTGTGTGGTGGTGCTTTGTGTACTTCAGCAATTTCTTAACCACCAGATTCTATTGTCCTTGATTAATGATGTTTGACGGTGACAAAAGAATTTATTTACTTTATGCACGACATCTTGGTTTTTTTTTTAAGTATTTCTCTACTTATTTGACGGTCATAATATTTCATCTTAAATTATTTTTAAAATTATTTTTACAAATAGCCTCTACATTATAAACTCTATCAAAACTGACACTTTGATTTTTTTGGTTTAAACATCACTGTAACTCCGAAAATATGTTATATTGTTTTGCATATGCCTTTTATCAATACTCGGTTAGAAATTAAACAAGAAAAAGTATTTCATGAATATGATTTTTAAATCATTCTTTATTTTAAGATTATCTAAAAAAAATAAAATACATTCATGAAGTGTATCATTATCCATTGACAATTGGATGTTGATTGATTCTTTCTCCATCAAATCTCTCCTTTTTTTTGAAAAATTATGTCAAATCTTCGTAAAATATCCGAGGGATGACAACGTGATTGGGTAAAAAATGAAGAATATTTCCCCATTCTCATTCACATCCTTAAAATAATCCCACACTGTTTTCATTCCCGCTTAAAGTTAGGCAGGGGGAGGTCGTGAAATCCTCATTGAGGTTCATCACTCATTTATCTATTTTCAAATTTCAATAAATTAGAAATAAAAATTTATAATTCATCATAATACAATTTAAATTCGATGATATAAAAAAAAATCATTTCCAACGAAATAAATATAGAGAAAAATATTAGGGATTAAGATTAGAACTAAAAATGCTTGTTAAAAATTAAATAAAATGTAAAGTTTTTTTTTTTTTTTAATATATATTGGGGATGGGGAGCGTTCTCCGTGCCTGTTTGAATCTCGATTTGAGGATAAGAACTTGTTTCCATTCTCGCTTCAAATTTCGTTAATTATCCTTTATCCTTGTTAATATTAGGAACGGTTATCCGCAGAGACAAGTGGAAAATGTTAATCCCTATAAAAGATGGCTTTTTTCCACGTTGAATGATGGAGGAGTTATCCAAATTCTCACGTTTTAATTCTGGCCGCCCAATGCAGGAGGCCAATGGCATAATGCAACGTGTTTTTAAATAGGGGGTGTTACCACTTTCCTCTTTCCAAATCTAGTTGGTGATTTTTCAAATTTGCATTTTCTTGTCGTTTCCTCGCTGTTGGAGATGCTTTCAGCGCCATTTAATCATGTTGAGGCAAAGAGGGAAACAAAATGAGTAAGTAACAAGTGAACATTCGAAAAATAGATTGACCTAATGATCCACTTTGTCTTAAACTTATAACTTTAAGGGTATGTTTGGTTCGTCAGTTGGAGTTAAAATATTTGAGTTGAGTTTGAGTTAAGTTGAGTTGAGATAAGAAGAAGAGTGTTTGGTAAAATATTTTAAAAAAAAGTTTAGTTTGAGTTGGGTGTTTGGTAAAAAAGTTTGAGTTGAAAAGTTTAAAAAAAACAAGGGCCCTGTTTGGATGTGAAGAAATAGAGTTAAATAATTTTTTCCAATTTTTTTTTTTTTTTTTTTTTTGGTAACTTATCTGAACTCCAACTAAACTTCACTTTTCCACCTCAATTTTTTCCTTTCTTTAAAAAGTCAACAACCTGGCTTGTTTGCTTCATCATCTCATTCCAACTCAACTGTACTTTTTTTTTGTCATTTTCCTAAAAAGTTTGTCTTTTTCCCAAAAAGTTTTTTAGGTTTTCTAAAAATTCAAAAAAATTTACTATTACAACTAAAATATTTCAACTCAAACTAACGAACCAAACGGATAAACTTTTTCAAAAATTACAACTAATCTAACTTGAAAATTCCAACTCAACTCGAACCCAACTCAATTTAACATTATTATAGGTGCCAGCGACGGAAAATTTAATAATTAAAATACGCTCAATTAATAACACCAAATTGTGTTTACATTATTAAAATTTGTTTGGTATCCTCGGTAACTTATCTGAACTCCAACTAAACTTCACGTTCTCACCTCAATTTTTTCCTTTCTCTGAAAAGTCAACAACCTTATAAATACTTTTTCAAAAGTTACTACTAATCTAACTTGAAAATTTCAACTCAACTCGAACCCAACTCAATTTAACATTCTATTATAGGTGCCAGCCACGGAAAATTTAATAATTAAAATACGCTCAATTAATAACACCAAATTGTGTTTACATTATTAAAAATTACAAATTAATACTTACAGTCCTAATGTAGCCCAAAATACAAGCTTGCGGGCTTTCAAGTGGTTTTATACCACGGAGATAATTGATATCTGACTCACATATTATTAGCTATCATGTCTCGTAACTGATTCATTGCACCCCTCCTCGAGCCATCTTGCTACGTGCTTGTACTGGGGCCAGCCCCATCGATCCCGTCATCAAGCATGTAATCGTCATTCACATCATCGTTCCCATATACAGGCACACAATCTGACGCGTACTCTTCTAGACAAGGATCCCCAACCTGCACCATCCTGATAACATTATGCAAAACTGCACACGCCACCGGGATCATTTTCTGTTTTTCCATCGGGTAGCTGTTGATGCTTTTAAGAATTTTAAATCGTGCCTTCCAGACACCAAATGTTCTCTCAATACAGTTCCGCAGAGATGCATGTGTGTAGTTAAATACTTCCTACGGTTGCGTAGCCCGCTCCGACGTGTTCGGTATTCGGTAAATGGTACGTCTCTCGTCGAAATGGGCTCAAGAAACCGTCCTTATTTGCATAGACCGAATCTGCCAAGTAAAATTTTCCTACAAAAATTCCAATAAACATTTGAGTTACACGTGTGTGTATATATTTAAAACTTTATTATATTAAAATACTACTATAAGTAGCTAATTATGCTTACCTTGTGACGGTATTGAGAAACCGTAGAATGCTATTGCCTCGTCCAACATTCTGGAATCATGACAGGATCCCTCGTATCCGGCCAACATATATGTGAATCTCATGTCGAACGAGCATGCCGCTAATACATTCTGTGAGTGCTGTCCTTTCCGATTTATCCATGCGTCCGCATTATCCTGCAGTGGCACACATGGGACGTGTGTGCCATCTATAGCCCCAATACAACCCTGGATCATTACGAGTGAATTTAAATACTTTGTACCATCATAAAGAATTCCAATAGTTGTAACAATTCTTTCATGCAATAATATTATGTGATAACATTAAAAACGTACATCAAACCATGGTCAATATTTGTACGAGTGCTCTTCAATCAAAGGTTGAACAGCCGTGTAGTCTGGCGGTTTGATGAATTCGTCCTTCAGCGAACATATAACCTGTAGCACTGTATAGAACCAACGGCAGGTTGTCTCTACAGAATGCTGGAACAAGTAAGAAGTGTGTCGGTTCGTAGCGCCTTGTGTGCAAATGGTTAAAAAAATGAACAACTGCTCATTCACGTCCATATTACGCGTTGGCTTCAATAATTCCCGTCGTCGTAATAGATCACTAAGTGATCTGAATGTCTCTGATTTCATACTTATCAGGTCTTGACAAATTCTGTGATGACCATTTAAAATCTCTTCAACCCGCATGCTGCCCGTCAAGCTTGAATTATGCATTGGTTGCGGGTCCCGACGCCTACGACGCCTAATGAGAGTCACCGCTACAACTGCTATCGCCGCATATCTGCCATCGTCGCTATTCTCATATTCTGAGTAAACGCCCTGGTCTTCCTGCTCGGATGCGGAGCTATGCTCATTCATGTTTCCGACAGCTTAATATATGCTCTACAGTTTGAGTTTTTCCTGGTATTTAAATTTTTGTTGTGGAACAAGTCAGAAAAATTTGTTTCCTTTACAATCATATTTAACGTTACTTAATATGCAATAATTAAAAAAACATCAACATGCGAAAGGTTTTGTTACAATATTTCCAGAGATGAAAAAATAAACACAATCCAATCATAAGAATAATGTCAAAAAAATGGTTAAAAAAAAAAAAACTCCGAAAATGAAACTCAATCGGTCGGGGGTGGCTGCGAACGAAGAACGATCGCAATTATTTCTTACCTATCGATCTCAGGCAGCTGATGAAAGGTACGCTGGAGCGTTGGATTAGCTGAGAAGTATTGCCACATCATAGCCCGCTGATTGGGTGGAATACCCATATCTGTCATTGTGGTCATACACATCAGCATGTGATCTGTGCGACTTGATTGGGAATTACTTGGGCCAGATTCTGATCGGCCACGGTAGTGACTGACTATCTCCTGCATAGTCATGAAAGTTATCTCATCCGTCTCGTCGCGCTGCTTCTTCTTGCCAGAGCTGCCTTTAGATCGAGACGGGCCCGCAGCGGCCCCGGCCCTTCTGTTGTTGCACCTCCCGGTCCCGACGCCTGCTGTCGGGTCATCTCCAGTCATCGGTCCGATGCTGGAGTTGTCTTGTGAGGTGTCCAGGTCGACGGGCGCAGGGCTATCATCTGGCATCGAAATTGATCCATATCCCGAGGCACCAGCCGCACGCTTCTTCTCGAATATGTTATAATAGAGCTCCTTGTTTCGTAGCCCCTCGTACCGGAGATGGTTGCATTCTTTATGGACCTGCAACCAAACCAGGTTTGTCAACTTAAATGACCAATAATAACGGCTAAAGGAAAAGTAATAGCCCCATAACAGTTAGTAGTGCGATGTTATATTACTTGAATAAAACTCTGTCACGCATCGTCTGAGCAGATGACTCGATCAGTCACCGGATCGTATCCTAATCCGGTCCGACATTGCAACGCCTTCCAGCCCCTATATATTTTTTTCATTCTATCCTTCTTTTGCTGTAATGTTAAGCCGTATGCAGGAACCCCTCCATACGCAGAGTTAAACTCCTTGGCCCAGCTATCGAGCGTTTCAAGTGGAGGATGTCTACTGGAATTGCATGCCACGTAGTAATCAAGCTTTTCAAGGAATACTGTTTCCTTCGCATGATCCCAGTGGTACGACTCACCTGTCGCTTTCCGAGGCATTTCCTTAAGAACGCGGAAAAAATAATAATAAAAAAAACAGTAAAACATAACTAAATACAAACGAGGCGGAGGAGGGGTTGGCTCAGTATAAATTTGTCGACAAAGTTCATCTGAGGCATGTCAATGAACGGAGTCATGTGTAGATACCATGGCATATAAGCACTGGGCCTGGGGTTAGCCAACTACAGAAGGAGCATACCATACGATGAAGCCCCATAACGGCCAACATGTGATTATATACCGGTATCTAACGATATTCATCGGTTCATTAACTCACCAGTCAGATTATAATACCGAATATTGGATTTGTTGTATACATCATCGCCAAGACGGGATTTCAGATGAACGTTAAACGCGATGTAAAACACCCAACTAAAAGTAATAATTAAACCAAGTGAAATCGCACCTACAAAACACATATTTTAACTTATTACTAAAAAGATCCCATAGCCTTGGTTTGGTTCCTCAAACAAAGCGAAAACCCACCCACAAACCCCATTTAAGAATCAAACAAGAAGAAAAAAAATGAACGGGGTCGGTTTGGAGCCTCCAACCAAGCGAAAACACATAGCCATACTCTCAAATACGAATTTGCAAACTTAAAAACGCGGTTGGCACCGTTGCGTACCAACCCGAAGGCAAAACCCACACACAAACCACATTTTGAAATTACACTAGATGGCTAATACATTAGGAAAGGTTTGGTTCCTCAAACCAAGCAAAAACCCGCCCCCCAACCCCATTTACGAGTCAAACTAGGGAGGAAACAAATTTATTAGGCTCGGTTTGGAACCTCCAACCAAGCCACAACGCACCCGTATTTCTCAAAAACCACTGAAACCCGAAGCCAAAAACCACACACAAACCACATTTTCAAATCACAGTAGCAAATATTCACAATCCATAACGCACCCGCATTTCTCAAAAACCACTGAAACCCGAAGCCCAAAACCACACACAAACCACATTTTCAAATCACAGTAGCAATATTCACAATCCACAACGAACCCGCATTTCTCAAAAACCACTGAAACCTGAAGCCCAAAACCACACACAAACCACATTTTCAAAACACACTAGCAAATATTCACAATCTGCAAGGTTTGGTACCTCAAACCTTGTCCAAAACCTGCACAAACCACAATGTGTCCACAAACATTGCTACCGAACGCCTGTAACAGATGCACCATTTCAACCCAAAAAGGATGGAAAGAAATTCGAGGATTGAAATACCAAATTGGGATCAACACACACGGTAATAGAGTCACCCAAGTATAAACCAATATGCGAAATGATCAAAGAACACAGGGCATCAAAACCCTCATTTGGGAAAAAATTAATCAACATAAACAAACGACTTCATCAGCCAAAATCAACCAAAGTACTCAACATAAACTCGGTATTGGAGAGGTTCAAACCAATTTTTGCAATAAACAAGATCAAGGTACTTAGCGCATACTTGGGTTAGCGAATTCAAACCCGACGACGAGTACACAGGGGAAGATGTCGGAATAGGGCACTATTTAATGGGTCGCCGAGAAGCTCGCGTAACTCGAAAATAATGGGTGATCGTCCTAGGGGTTCGGCGTTGGTTTTTCCTCCCCAACAGGCGACGCATCTGCTTCACGGATTTCATGGGCTAAGGCGGGTTAGTTTGGATTTAAGCTTACCTAGGTCAGAGCAAGGACGAGAGGTGAACGGGGCTCCTGAACCGGTTCAGATCGTCAGCTGGTTGGGGGTCAGCCGTAGCAGCAAATCTGACAGCCCCACATGGGTGCCGCTGGGGAGGAAGCCGAGAGGGAAGAAACGGAGCAGAAGGAGGCAGGGAGGCACGCGTGAACGACAGAGATGGCAGGGACGACTGAATTAACAGTAAACCCATTTGGGTTCACTGTGCAACGGGCAGAGGGAGGCTCGAACTGGACTGGGAACCAAACGCACTTGGTTCGAACTGAAATGAATTTTTTCAGCTCTAACTGCCGTGCCAAACAGGCACTTAATATAATCCATTTATAAATTCATTATTTTGTCTTTTCTAAAAGCCCTTATGCTTCAAAAGATTATATGTATCACTTATTTGTGTGAATAATTAAAAAAAAAATCTCACTTCCAAATGACGATCCATTTTCTAATGAGAAGACATTAGACTAGATATCATTATTGTTGATGGGGTAATCCTTCCGACGATGAAATCCCATTTTTTACGGTGATCGGGGTGCGTGAGAACACGATGACCGTTTTCAAGGGATAAAAAAGTACCAGTGACTGTTCATATCCGACCAGAGCATAACTGACCAGGCATAGACGCTTCCCCGGGAACCTTATTGAACGATCACCACCTCCGCTGTACTGCCGCTCCTCGCTGTCTACCCTAGGCAGAACAAGTTCGGGGCCCGTGTTATTGGCCCGAACGGCATTTCCCCGACCACTGCTGAGCACCACCTATTTTATAGGTCCCTCACTGCCCGCGTCATGCCACCCCGTACATGCTGACAACAGTAACCCGACACGACACTCCGCATCCACCGCCTGACACTTGACACGCTGCCTGTTACTGCACATGTCCTGTCGCCGATATTCACCGCCTAGCCAGACTGGCACGTTGCTCACCTGTACCGACACTAGCCTACCCTAGTGTCCCCCGACACTAGCCTGCCCTAGTGTCACCCGACACTAGACCACGGACACGCGGTGTCAGCCCATTGGGTGTACAGTGCCTGTACACCTGAAACATGTTTACCCGCCGGGAGCACTCAAAGTTTAACCTGACTGGGTCACCCGAACGCCCGAGCTCGCCGGGGAACGTCTATAAATACAGGGTTAGCCAACCCACTCAGATATAGACAATTTTTCCTTGTCAAAACTCTATCTCTCTGCTTGCTCACCAGTATCACTACTCACTTAAGCATTGGAGTGCCATTAGCAGATACCCCATTGGTGTCCCCATCACTTCGAAGTGCTTCCTTTTTGCAGGTTACTAGATGTAAAGTGATTGTACAAGGCCGACCACGTCAAGTAACCACATCGGGTGTTGTGCTAAAGATTTTTGGCATCAACAGTCTTTTTCTAATGAGAAGACATTAGACTAGAATAATCTCAATTCCTAAGGCCAAAAAGCTCACCCTTTATTTTTTATTCTCAAAAAATGTTCACCAAGTAATCCTAGCAGCCACTTGCCTTTATGATGACATGAAGTCATGAACTGGACCATATTAATCCAAAACTAGATCATACAATAAAAAAAATGAGAATAATAATTATAAGCTTGTGGTCGAGCTTATATGATCAATTAGATGTCTCTTTCAATTAGATCCATTTTTCCCTCTCTAAACCCTTGGAGGGATTCAAGGAACCACCTAATAGTTTAAAAGGTTTTCATGGCAAAAAAGGTTAATGATAATAAGCTTGAGTGCACTAAACTTATTAGGTTCCAAAACCTACTTCACCTGTTATTTTGCAAACTTGGATAAGACTCTTAACTAGGTTAGTTAATTGTGATTGCATGCATAGTTTAATGGTAATTTTATATTTGATGTTATCATAAGATAAAGAGTTTGAATCCCGACTTTCAAAAAAGAAAAACTAGGTCAGCTATTCCATTTCATATATCACATGGGAGGGCCAAACAAGGTGCTTGTCGTTTTGGATACCTTTTGGTGTGCACTTTATGCTTGCAAGGATTGCCGGTCCAAATATGGCACTTATGTGTGAGAACCCTACATCTACATGGACTTCCATTTAGTGAATAGCATTCTAGTACATTAAGTATCAATTGAAGCCGAGGAAACGACAAAAAAAATAAATAAATAAAAATAAAAAATTATGTTCCTAAGTGTAAGTCCTACCTCGGTTCTATTTGTGTGAAAAATCCTTGTCAAGTTGAAAGCTCGCACTTAGTAGGACCACACGAGACAAGACAGATGAATTTCAAACTTGTTTTTGTCCATTACAAAAGCATCCATGTTATTCCTCCCCAGCTTCTTTGCGGTTGCGGCATCGTTATTGATAGTGGACGTCAAAACATTTTTTTAAAAAAATGTTAAATTATTTACACTTTTAATACAATTCTAATGGTTTAAAAAAGAACCATCGGTAGAATTCTCATAATTCTACCGGGTTTTCAAACTACATTTTATTTTACCTTGATTTTTTTGCTATTTACAATGGTCAATTTATTTTATAAATAAATAAATAAATAAATTTTCGTTGTCTGCTGGCTAGTAATAAACCATGGAGGAACATAAGAATTGCTAATTGTAAGACCAAACATACAGCAGACTGAACCGGTTTCCACAAAAATTTTATTGACCATGGAACATAGCCATAGACATCCATGTTCTTGAATCATAAGATAATCACAAGTAAGAATAACCGAGAAACAAACACCAGTTCCTTTACATGATACAATGTTAACAGGACATGGCTCTGAAATGATCAAGAAAGGTTTATGGGTTCGCCACACAGTTGCTCCAATTCGCTCTCCAAAACTGTCAATAAATTTGCTTTATTCCGCCTATAGATCCAAGCTTGAGAATTGGGGTCCCAGTCAAATCTCCAAGGACCGCTGTATGAGAGAGAACGAGGCATCTCAGATATTATTGGATGCATGAGAAACAAAAAGAATTTGCATTGATATTACCATCTAAATAAAGCAGCAAAGAAAAATACAAGCATGTAATATGTTTGCAACGTTTAAGTAGCTCAAGACCTTATATTAGTACACCCTTGTCTGATGGGACCTGAGTCATACGCTAATAACATAATTTTTGTGCACAAGGGATTATGAACCCTTTCTTAAAGCATTGCAGTCATTTTGCCACAAGCCTTCAACACAAAGTTCAATTCCTTGGTTGAGCAGACATTTAAACTAAAAGTTATACATTTATTATAAGAGAAGGTGAACTTCCTCTCCTCGGCTTCAGCCACACACGGAAAAAGAAAGAGAACAAAAAAAAAAAAAAAAAAAAAAAAAAAAAAAGAAACGTCCTCTGCTTTGAGGAAAAAATCATAGACCATTTTGAATAACTCTGAGGTCACATGGCGCCCAGGTGATCATGTCATATGTAAACCTCCCACATATACTAGTACTCTTATTCATCCATACCTTACTGATGTTCATATCATAACAGAATTTCCTAGATAATTTCTTTCCTACTCGCTCTATGACAGCATAACAAATCCCAAAGAGAATATTGCATACACTACTCCGTAATAGAGCGAACGGAACATTAATGGAAATAACCTTCCATCCCTGCAGCTAAAAGTTTACTACAGAGAAAGAACATATCGATTTCCCAAAGATAATGCAAAAAGTGTGAAGCCAAGTTACGAAAACGTAAAATGACAACAGATTCATTTTCATTCATAAAACATGGAAAACATGTGGCTTAACTCCAACCAGGAAGCATTGTAAAACATCACCTTACTGGGGAAGACAGCCAAATTTGTCTATTAGGAGTTTGTTTGTTCAATACATATGTTCCCAAATCCCCGAGCTTTACTGTTAATACCTCGTTCTGCCAAATTCAGACGCCGTTTGCATTAGAACAAGTATAATATCTTCCATAAGAGTCTCAACATACAAAGTCATAATATTTTTTTTTCTTTTTCAAAAAGGAAGAAAAGAAACTCATCTCACCCCATAATCTATGTCAAAGCCGTCAACTTGAACATTGTCTCCATATTCCTGTAAAAATAACCCAAAAGGAAACATGCGCGTACGTTATATTCCAAGTCTAGCTATTAGTCTAAAGACTGCATTTTTATAATAAAGTTTTTGGGTAAGGCCTTTTTTTTTTTTTTTTTTTTTTAATACATCAAACAATATGATACTATTTAAGCTTGAATTTGCCCAAATTCTAGAAAATTTTCACAAATCTGAACTTGCCATTCATAAATTCGAAAAACAAAAAAGAGAAAAAAGAAAGAAATTGAACGACATAATTACCTCGAATTTCTCTTGAAGATCATGAATTGTGGAATCAGCTAGCCTGTGAAATTCACCCTCCTGAAGCAGAGAACTGTATTCACATTAATCATTAGCATATTCAGATAACGACCACTAATTCAAAACTCAATCTTCTGATTCAATTATGTCAAAACGAGAACCAATTTCAATGTGAAGCTCAAGATTTCATATCCTCATCTTTCTCAGCAACCAATCAGAATCTGAAAGTTTCTATAATTGAAAGATGTACCTATAGTCGATGGCGGCGGGGCCTTGAGAGCTTTCGTCGAGGCTCAGAGGTCCAGAGCAGAAGCTTCTAGAAGCGACGGAATAGGAAGGTTTCTGAGCGATGTCGGAGAAAACGAGACTTCTTGAAGCTTCTAGAACATCCGAGCATGAGGTGTAGCTCGAAGAAGAGAAGGAAGATGGAGGTGGAAGCTTGGAGAGCCTCCACAGCCTTCTCAGTGGAAGTAACTTCGACGCCATTAGCGTTTGGAATCGGTATGTCTGTGCTTGAAGAAGACGAATTTTGGGGAGCCAAAACAATGGGCCTAGGGCAATTTACAAACAGAAAGCCCAGAAAAATTTGCTTGAGGCTTACTTTGTCGTTGTGGCCCAAATCCCTATGGTTAAGCCCGTTCAAGCCCAAATGAGAAAAAACCTCCTCTCTCTACTTGTTTGCAGATGAAAAACGACAAAAACCTCCCCACCCTTTAGTTTTTATTTTTATTTTTATTTTTATTTTTTAAGAATGTTAAAATTGTTTTTTGTGTTTCCTAACCGGCGGTAAAATTTCCTTACGTTATATTATATTTACCAAAACAGAAGTTTTCTTATATTATAATGTCATTTGAATCAGTATTAGTGTTTACATTTTCTTGATTTCAAATACAATTATCTTTAAAAAAAAAAAAAAATTATGAACGAATATAAGATAGAAGATTATGAGATTGTGAATGAAAGTAAAATAAATATATATATATATATATATATATAAAAGAATGAGGTTATTAATTTTTATTTTATTATTGGGACTGCTACTTTAGCCGATTTGGCTATTGAATAAATTCCCTAATTTCCCTAAAAACAAATTTTTTTTTTTTTAACTTGAGGGTGAGGGAATTGAAACTCTACAACTCTAAACGGAGTCAAATATGATATTACAACTAGATTATGCCTGCTATTATAAAAAAAAATTATATTTTAGTATTTATTTACTTATAAGGCAGTGGAAAAAAGAAAACAACACAGTTGCTGTTTTAGTTTTTTAGTTATTTATTTATTTAATTTTTTTTTTTTTTGAAAGTGGTCTTTTTAGTGTTTATTAAACTTAGCAGTAGGAATCTAAGAATGCCCTTATAATCAAATAATAAGTCTTACATGATGTAAATTGATAAAGGATACATAATCAACACCAAAGATGCGCAAGCAATGATGTTCGTTTTTTGCATTTATTATATTAATTGGGACTCATTATATTATTGATTTTATAAATTAACACATGATTAGAAGGAAAAGTCCCTCTTTTTAAAAAAAAAAAAAAGAAAAAAGAAGAAAAAATCCCTTTTTCTTTTCCCTTATTATTAATCATATTTAATCAAAATGAACTATGTGATCTTTGTATAGAAAAAATGTCTGGTTAACTCTCAGAATAATAACTCTGTTACGTATCATCAAAATTATTTGTTTAAAGAAAAATCATGGTTGGTTGTTCTCAAACACCGAAAGTTAAAGATCAAAATTACTATAATTTATGAAAGATAGTTGCATTTTTCAGATTTTACTTAAACCTAATATTGAGATAATGTTGAGTGATAAAAAAAATATAAGGAGGAATTTTTTTATGTGATTTAAAAAAATAATATTGAACTCTCTTATATAATAAATATGTGATGAAACGCATAAAAGGAATAATGATAGATACACATAAAACACGTGGACTGTGATTGACCACTTGACATGCAAATTTGTGGAGTTTTTCTTCCCTCTTTGATAATTCTTCTTTCTTTAAGCACCTAACAAGTACAACCAAAATTAACTTCGTTATGTCTTATTCACAACCTAGCTATCAATAAATTTAGAGGTCAGTGTTTTTTCTTTTTTTTTTTTTTTTTCTAAAACTTTTTGGAAAGTATATATAAAGCTGTGGTGTTGATTTCTGTAAGCTTTAATATTGTATTCTTACGCCAGGCATCCACAAAAGCCACACATTTCGTGGTGACAAATCTATACTTGTACTCTAATATGCAACATACAAGATAAATAAATTTTCTATCTGTATTGAAAAAAAAAAGAAAAAAAAAAAAAGGATAACAATACTAAGAAGGGGAAATCTAAAATCAAATGTAATAAAAAGAAGACCAACCATCGTATTCATATGCTTTTGAGTTTTCGTGACATGTTTATTTTTTATGATATTGGATACGATATGCCTCTGAAAAGGAAGAGTATCAAATCTCAAATAAAAAATAAAATAAAATAAAATAATGTCTAGTTGTCAGGCCAGAAGTGGACGTAAAATGTAAATCACCTAGTTTTTTTTTTTTTGGCTAAACACCTTAGTTGGTTTTTTTATTCATTCATTGTTGTTTACCCTTTCTTTCTGTATTATTAATTTCTTCACGTGCTTTGTGTTCAAATTGGAGATTTGGAATATCTTCTTCTTGTAGGTTTGCTTTATAAAGTCTCCTATCCTTTCTATAAAGGAAGAAGTAAAAAACTCTCATCCTCCAACATCAATTTTGGGAATTTTTACATTTTTTGGAGCAAATATTGTTTTAGCTATTGGATTAATTTTCTAACTGTATGATCTATAACTAGAGTAGTTTTCTGTTGAATATTGTAAGTTTTTAATGTCAACACTTATTGATTAGACCGTTAAAAAATTAATCTAACAGTTAAAAATAGTTGCTACTGAAAATGCAAAATAGAAGATCCTACTTTCAAAGACTCACATGAAATTTAATCAAAGTATTATCATAACCACCATTAAAGCTCATATATACCGGACAAGACCTTATATATTAAGATTACATAGTGTCAAACCTAATAATATCCGGAGAGAATAAGAATGAAAAGTATCCTTACTACTGTATCAATTAATTGGCAGTCAAAGTTCCATAGTCTAGAACCTTATTTTAAGCTTTCAAATCAGTCAATTTTTTTTTTCTTTTTTTCCCTTGAAATTCAACTTTTTCTCCAAGGAATGATTTATACGGAATTGGTGCAGTCATTTGTGACCATGAGGGATTCATGCATGGAGCCATGGCAAAAAAAGTTAGTGGTTACTTTCCTGCCTCAATAGCTGAATTGATTGCTATTGGGAAAGGTGTTTTACATGTTATTGATAGCGGTTTATTATCATATTTAAAAATGACTGTGACGGAGTTGTTGTTTTTATTAATCGTTTGTTATTTTTTTGAATAAGATGTATTATGAAATTCTGGTTAGAAGATTGTCCTGATTATTATTTTTCTATTCTTCTCAAAATTATAATTTTTTTTTTAATAAGTGAAATGTATAATGAATTATAGGCTATAGCTAATCATCCTATATCGTTTACCCTTAAAAAAGAAAGAAAATAAAAAAGAAAAAGAAATGCCAAGTCCCTTTATTAATTCTTTCATTAAGATTAAGAGCAAGGACTCTGCATAGATGACCCAGAGAAGTACAAGCATAGCACATCTTGGAAACGTGACACTAATTGGAAAATTGCTTGGCACCGACCCACAATCAACGACAAGGAAAAGTCATCAACACCAACACCACACACACAGAGTCATCATGCATACAGTTAAAAAAGTATTTTTGGTTTTTACTATAGAAAATTAAATAAGAAAATAATAATAATAATAATAGAAGAAGAATAAGAACACAAATATATTTAACGTAAATGTGTTTATATCCACGGATCAGGAGCAATCAATTCATTAGTGAGGAGCACTATGAATGAGCTCTCATATTTATACAAGTTTATAAGTATAAAATTGAGTAAGTTACCTAATACTTACGAATATATTAAAATCAAAACTATTTTAAATTTCAATAATTACAAATAAATAAAAATTTCATAATAAAGATAATTATATAGTAAATAATAACTTTCCTTTATACATAATACTAACTTTCCTAATATGCCCCCGCAAGATGGAATTCGATAGGAGGTTTAATCTTGAAGTATAATAGAAGATACTTAAAATTTTTTTGTAGAAAATAAAAATAATGAAACATGGATGGCAATTGTCAGAAGAGGAGGGAGAAGGCAAATGACACTTGGGTGCATGAACTACAATTGATAGGAGAAGAGGGAGAAGACAAGGGGCATTTGGGTGCAGAGAGAAATGGTGCATGGGTGATGGGACATAATTGTCAAAACTGGACATAATGGCGTTAGAGACGTCAATTATCAAAAGAGAGCGTATAACACAATGGATCAAAGGATTAGTGACTCGTTTGAGTATGATCGCTATGATATAATATAAAATAAAATAAATAAAACAAAATGGATGATTATAGGATTTTTTTTTTTTTTTTTTTTTGTTTAGGGGATGGACGTAGTTTTCGTGTGTGTGCGTTTTTTTTTTTTTGGGTGTTGACATGAAGGGGTGGGGGGAGGGGGGAAGGAAGGGGGTAGATGAAGAGAAAGGTTGAGGTTTAGGATTTTAAGCTCTGATACATAGGGGTGGCAATACGGGTCGCGACACGACGACACGACTCGAAAACAACACGAATTTCACAGATTCGGGCACGACACGTTTTTGTGTGTGTCAATTTTGGGTCAAATTTCATGTCAATTTTGGGTCAATTTCGTGTCGCGGGTCAATTTCGTGTCAATTTCGGGTCAAATTTCATGTCGCGGGTCAATTTCGTGTCATGTCGTGTCAACCTGTGACGGGTTCGTGTCGTGTTCGTGTCATGGTTTCGTTTCGTGTTCGTGTTCGTGTCAGAGGTAGTGTTCGGGTCGGGAAAAAAAAATCGACACAACTCTAACACGACACGAATCCGATACGTGACACGAATTGCCACCCCTACTGATACCGTATAGAAATTTAAGAAAATACTACTATTACTATTAATAATAGAAGAAGGAGAAAAACACAAATATATTAACGTGGATGTGCTTATATCCATGAACTAAGAACAATGAATTCGTTAGTGAGAAGTATTATGAATGGACTCCCATATTTATACAAGTTTACAAGTACAAAATCGGATAAGTTATCTAATAATTACAAATCTATTAAAATCAAAACTATTTTAAATTATAATAATTACAAATAAATTAAAAGTTCATAATAAAGATAATTACGTAGAAAATAATAACTTTGCTTTATGTATAATACTAACTTTCCAAATATTTACTTCTTAGTTTTTTATTTTATTTTTCTAAATTAGTTTTTTTTGGCCTAGTGTGCCTCTTTATTTTTTAGAAAAATTGAAAAGAAAGGACCCCACAGCTCTGTATATTTGTGGACTCAAATATTCTCCTTATTTCAATACAAAATAAATCAATTTTAATTGAGGGATCAATACTTATACGAGATTAGAAGGAAAAAACAGAAAAACGAATTTATTTTCTATAACTTTATCTTGTTCTCTTTGGGTCTAAAGAAGCAAAAGCAAATTTTAGGTTTTTAGGCCTCGTTTGGCATTCGATCTCAAATTCAAAATTTTTATCTCAGTTTTTATTTTTTTCTGAAGAAGTTTTTATCTTTTCTGAAAAGTCAATAAAAATTTTCAATTCAAATTTAAAATTTCAACTCAAACTCATTCACCAATCGGACTTACCCTTTCCATACAACTTCCTAAAATTCTTTCTATTCCCCGCCTAGTCCCTTTGGAATATAGCATTTGAAAAAGGAAAATAAAATAATAAAATAATAAAATAAAATAAAAAAGTAAAAGACAAAAGGGTGAAAAAGTCATGCCGTTGTTTGGGTTTAATAAGCACAGCCAAGCAAACAGATTTGGGCTTTAGGGTCTGAGCCTCCTTTGTTCCAAACCATATACACCACAGACGTACATACATACATATATATATATATATATATATATATAATGCTTTTATATTGCTGCAGCTGAAGGAGAAGGAAACCATTGTTCTTAAAAATCACTTGTCTTTCATAGAAGGCGTCCTCTTCTACAATCTGGCTACGCAAAGGTCAGATCCCTATTTGCTTAGCTGTTCTTTAATTTGTGTTTCTCTGTTTCGGATACAAAACCTCTCTCTTTCCTCCTTTTTTTTTTTTTTTAAATAATTTTTTTGTGTGTGTTCTATTCTTGATTGTATGTATGTTTATTTGCACCAGTTACGATTTATCATTGTTGTTTGTATTCAAATTAGTTATTTTGTCAATCATTTTTCTCTGTTCAAGATTGTTTTTGCCCGCTTCTGGAATTTTTTTTTTTTTGGTCTCTTTCTGATATTCTTATATATAATGGGAAGGATAAACTTGAGAGAAAAAGTTAAAAAGAAATTTTTTTAAAGAATTATGTGTGGAATGAAAGACATAGAATTAAGAAATCATTAGATTTTTAGCTTACTAAGTCCTAGATTGCTGTTAAAGTTATTGTTACACGAGATTCCAAATTTTCTTCCATGGTTTTTGTTTTCTAAGATACTGCCTTTGGTTTAGTGAAATTGTACCTTTTTTGCGGTTGATTTCGACGTGAGAAAGAAGCATTCGTGAAACCTTATTGATCAATTCGTATATGTTGAAAAAATCGACGGAAGATAACAAATAAATTGGAGTTACCCTGAGGAGTCATGATTTGTTCTCTTATTTCTTGGTGTAAGAAGTTGCTGTTGTTGTGCTATAGCTTTAATTTCAGTAGCCAGCTTAAGAATTCTATATACTTGCAAACTTTAATTTCCTCGTCGAAAGTCTAGGCATACATTCAGGTCACTGATGATTCTTTTATTTTTTATTTTTCATCCTCTGATAATCAGGTCAGCATCTCTTATGCATGATTTGATTTGGGTTCGCCTATTTGGAAAAAATTCTCTTTCACTCTGGCCGCTGCAACAAAGTCAAATTCTTCTCGCACCTGTAAGGGGGTGTGGGGTGATTATGAAAGATTGATTTTATTTTCTGTTGTAAGATCAAGATCATCAAATGTTTGGAGATTGTGCCGTGTTTCTGAGGGTTTATCTCTAGATTATGGCTAAGGCCATCAATGGCTGAGTTCTCGGAAACTTGACTATGAAGTTTGCCATTGTATTTAGCAAAGCTAGGTCTTCATTTCAAGCTTCTGGACACTAATGAGCAGTTTAGTTTGATTATTGTTTGTTTTTCAATGTAAACAAAAATAAAAAGAAGGTAGGCACTGTGTAGATGTAGCTCCCGTATTGCTGCAATGGTGAGGTTTCCTTGTTTCAATGCTACCGTCCATACCCACAAACCTAAGGTAAGCAAAACGCTCAATTCAATTAAACACTCAAGTGTAATAGCTATGGCTTATTGTGATTTAGTATAATTCATTTTCAAACAGAAAACTTTACAGCCGTCAGTTGAATCGATGCACAAGAAACTGCAAGATTGCTCTCGTGGTAGTTTTTCAAAGGACTTAGGAAACACAACAAGCCCCTTATTGTTGAGTTCACAAGTAGTGGGAGATACTCAAGTTAGTACTGGCGTCAAGCATGCTTCTTTTGTTGAGCGTGGTTGGAAATCAGAGGACATGAAGAACAAGTTTGTTGTTGATAATGACTTATTGGTTCCTAGTAGAGGGCACCTCAAGAAAAGTCAGTCTCTGGGAAGTGGATTGTACCGAGAGGGGAGGGTTTCTGCAGACAATGATCTCGAAGAAGACACAAATCAACGAATTTCTTGTGATGGTTCCCAAGACCTCAACAGGTTTGGAGCAAGAGATGGAAGCAAAGACAGTGAAGTAAGCCCACATGATGGGTATCAAAAGGCGCCAACCGTTGATACTTTTCAAGTAAGTTGTGACAATGTCAATAATGAATCCATTTTCTCGATCGGGGATCAACCACATTCTGTAAAGGAACCCCAGGACAATTTTGATACTCCACTATCTGGTGAGTTGGCTGGTGAGAGTAGTGGCCACCCTCTACGTATTGCACGTGGGATTGTAAAATCATCTTCTTTACCCAACCTTGGTGCTTGTACTCCTATTACTGGATGTCGTTCACATTTTGGTCCACGTTCAAGATCCTCTGAAAATCTGCATGTTCCAGACATGAGGTGGAAAGACATTTCAGTTCATGAGGTTGAAAAACATTCAGTGGGAGGACAGGTAGAAGATGGTAATATCTGTAAAGCTGCGAGAGGTACTAACGAAAATTACGTTGATGATAATTATGATTCTTGCAATTATTCTGGGTTAACAAAGGATTGGATCATGCCGGTTGTGGACAAGGATGACACAGTGAGAACCTTCCCGGAAGAGTCCTCGGTTCACCAGTGGGACGAATTGCCAAACAAGGATTTTAAGATTAAGCGCATCGAGGAGTGGGTTAATGATCTACAGCACTGCAGCCAGTTGGAGGAAACAAATGATTCAATAGATTCTTATGATAACACGAAGAGAGACTCCGGTATTTTAGCTGCTGCAAAGATGGAAGATAAATTATCTCCTGGCATGGAAGCTGCAAAAAGATATATATCTTCCTTAGGTGCATCTGCCACTACAGCGCAGCTGGCTAATCATGGACTGGTTGTGATCCCGTTTCTTAGTGCATTTGTAAGTCTGAGGATGCTAAATCTATCAGGGAATGCAATAGGTCTGAATCCCTAGCCATCTTTATCGGTTTTTTTATTATTGCATTTCTCTTTCCTTTTCTCTTTAATTAAAGTCTGGAATGTCTCAGTGGTATAATGGTTTGGTGGCACTGAAAATAGATCGTCACTTCTGCATTCTAGTGAACTTTTCTGTTTGCTCACTTGTTTCAGTGAGAATAACAGCCGGTGCTCTTCCACGAGGACTTCATACGTTGAATCTGTCAAAAAACAATATTTCGACCATCGAGGGCTTGCGTGAGCTCACAAGACTTCGCGTGCTAGACCTGAGCTACAACCGAATTTTCAGAATCGGACATGGTATGACATAGTTTGGATATGAACTAGCTATCACTTAACATGTTTCCTGTGCTGTATATCAATTTCTCCATATTGCTAAAATTGATTGGAATTTAGAAACCATGTTTAATAATTCGTCACTGATCTTTGTCCACCATACCTGAACTTTTGTAGGCCTAGCTTCTTGTTCCTCTCTGAAGGAGTTGTACTTAGCCGGAAACAAAATCAGCGAGGTTGAGGGTCTTCACCGCCTATTGAAACTGACTGTGCTGGATTTACGTTTCAACAAAATCTCAACAGCCAAATGTCTTGGCCAACTTGCAGCCAACTACAATTCCCTACAAGCCATCAGCTTGGAAGGTAATCCAGCACAAAAGAATGTTGGAGATGATCAGCTTAAGAAATATCTTCAGGGCCTTCTTCCCCATTTGGCCTACTTCAACCGGCAGCCAATTAAAGCCAGTACTCTGAAGGACTCTGCTGAACGATCAGTTCGGTTAGGCATCAGCTCGCACCAGTACGATCGTGGCCTCAGACCAGATCATAAAGGTACTAGGAAAGGCAGCCACATTCTAACTTCTCAGAGGCCATCGTCTTCATCAACTCACGGACGAGGAAGTCAAGCAGCGGTGTCTCCAAAACACGCAAAGGGCAGACATGGTCGCCTGCCTCCAACTGGGACTAAAGCACCATCCCAAAGTCGGCATCAATATTTTGATTTCGGCAGCAAAATTCTGAACTTCAGACCGGACCTCTCGATGCGCAGGAGTAGAAGCGAGGGAACCTTGGGTGCTCTTTGAGCTTTTGGTTTTCTCATGTTTTAAAAAGTATGGTTTCATATTTTGGTGTTTGCTTGTGGGTTTGTTTGAATTGTGTTTCACATATTTAGAACTTGCTGTGCTGTGTGAGCAGACTTAAATTTGATATGCAACTGTCCAGATTCTATTCATGGGTGTTTTCGAATTAATAATAAGATATTTGCTTTTAAAAAAAACAAAAAGATAAGTGTTGCTAATATATAGGTCATGAATCGCAAACATTATACGCAAACAATCAATCCATTCATCAACACTTCATTCTTGATGTCTGAGAAAGACTATGAGAGGGTTAAAATACAACGGTAATGGGTCCCACTTCATTTTTTTTTTTTACAAGGCATAAATACGCGTGTCAACAAGAGAATTTCACACATCTTCTTA
This sequence comes from Ficus carica, assembly GCA_009761775.1. Classification (NCBI taxonomy): domain Eukaryota; kingdom Viridiplantae; phylum Streptophyta; class Magnoliopsida; order Rosales; family Moraceae; genus Ficus; species Ficus carica. The sequence goes on along the minus strand of CM019743.1, from coordinate 10,618,508 downwards.
AGCACTTTGCAACCCTGTAAGTGTAAAGTTTAAGACATATTCCTGGTTGCCTTGGTCAAATTCTGCATTGAAAATAAAAAAGCGATGTTAAAAGTGTTATTTTTCCAAATAACTCCAGTATCTATACCATTAGAGCAAAAAATAACGACGGAACAACATTATGCAATAGTGGAAATTAGTAAATACATTGTTAAACCACATGAAAACGACATCTTTGCTCGAACCAACCAGTCAAGCCAAGATTTGTATTTAAAAAAAAAAAAAAGAAAAAAAAAGAAACCGTACAGGGGTTCTGCAGTTTGTGTTGTCAATAAGACAGGTAATCAACCAAAACTCGAAAAAACACATATCTCATTTTATTTTACCTGAAAAAACACGTATCTTCCAATGCGAGCCAAACAATTGTTAAAATTCTGCAGGCACGGAAGAGAGGTAAAAGTTGGTCATGGAATATAAACAACATTTTGGTATCAGACTTCAACACCTAACCCGTTTTGAGCACTTTTAATAAACAGAAAACATTATTGAGGCATTCTCAATTCTCATCCTTTGTTTGCCAATTGCCACTCTATTAAATGAAGAAGGAAAAAAAAACCAGACTAGTCAAAAGAAAATTGGAATACCATATTTGTCAATAATGAGGAGGGAACAAAATATGATAATTTTCATTAGTGTCCCCAAATTGAAACCATAACAGAAAACAAACATGTAGCCATGAAAAACAAATTTATCTAAAAATTCACATTTTCATTCCACAGATCATGAACCCATGCTCCGTAACTCCATTTACCGGAATTTAAAAGAAAAAAGGACGAAATTTCGAGCTTCTGAACTCTGTTTAACTACATTCTGTATGTGAATTTTCTGAAACCAAAACGAGCAGAAAAACGAAGAATTTCTAACCATTTACTTCAATTCCCACCTAAAATTCACTACAAAATAGCTTCTTTTGTCTATTTTCAATGAAAACCAGTCCATAGAATAAGTATCACCAATAAAAAAGCGAGAAAACTTCAATCACAAACAGACAGAGTATGTATGCATGTTCAATACCTTTGGGCTCATCGGAAGCGTCGTGGTACTCCTGGTCTTCCTCCAGCACGGGATGCAGCTCAACCTGCTGTACGGCGGCCGCGGCCAAAGCCGCCGCCGCCGCAGCAGCACCTCCTCCTAAAGCGTCATCGCCAGCAACATCGCCGTCTTTATCCTCCGGAAACCTGACGACGACCACCGGACAAATGCAATGGCGGACGCAATAATCGCTGACGCTGCCGAGCCTCCCCTTGGCCGTCCGCTTGGAAGCCCCAAACCCTCGGCTCCCCATGATGACGGCGCTCAGCCCCAGCCTCTCCACCTCCAAGCACAGCCTCTCCTTCATGTCGTGGTCCTTCACGATGTGGATTCTGAACGGGATTTGCGCCTCCACAAGCGGCTGGGCCAGGTCCTCGGCCTTGGTCGTCGTGAAGGTGTCGAAGTCGTCCTCGAGCTTCTTCCGCTGCGACTCCTCCGTCGAGACGGCGTCGTTGTTGCCGGGGCTGAGGTCGATGGAGCCCCAGTCGGCGCCGTAGAGGACACTCGTGGGACGCACGTGGAGGAGGATCACGGTGTCGCCGGGACGGAGGTAGTTCTGGACCGCCCATTGGACGGCGTACGCGCTCTCGTCACTCAAATCAACGGCGATCGCGATCCTCCGATGGGAACCGGAGGACGCCGACGACGTGTAGGTGTTGATGGTTGGAACCGGACGGTCCGGTTCGGGGTGGAACGGCGGGTTCATGGTTGACGGAAAATCGGCGAAGTTACGGAATTAGCCTATGAGAGATATAGATAAAAGAGATTATGAGAGTCGAAACTTAAAAGGGCAGGAAAGAGTTGGGTGGGGATAAAATTATAAATAGCGTTTGACCAGAGAAATGAATAAATAAAAAAATACAAATAAATTGGAAATGTGAAGTATGATAGTTGAGCAGTTTTCTGATGGATGACTTCAGTTTCTTCTACTTTCTATAGACTCCTTTTTCTTACGGTTAATACGGGTGATTTAACTGTGTCAGAAGTCAAAACTCCAGTGAGAGACAAATACTGTTGGGCCCAGGGCCCAGGGCCCAAGCTCAAGCCCAATACCTTATGCATGCTAGTTCACAAAATTTACTGTACTTTTGTTTTTAATTATTCATTTTTTTTCCTTATTATTAGGCTGCTCCTTCACTTTAGATGAGAAAAATAGGAGCACAACAGTTTTTATATTAACGAAAAATATATATATATATAAGGTGCTAATTGCACTTATTATTTGTCTTAACTCAATGTCTTTATCTTTATTGGGGAAAAAAAATTAATGTCTTTATCACTTCACGCAAAAATACAGGAAATTAAAGTCAACATTAAAGCTTCGCGACAAACGAAAAGTCAACATCAAAGTGGTGTTTCAAGAAAACGACAACAGAATGATATAAAAACTGTTTTGTTACGGAAAATTTGATGCTTAAGGATTAGACGCCCTGTTTATTATTATTATTATTCAACTTTTAATAACAACAAAATTGCCAAAAAAAAAAAAAAAAAGATAAAAACAGGCACTTGTATGCCAGAACTATGTACATTTTTAACATATGTATAATAATTCACTGCAATAATAGAAAAGGATTATAAGTAAAAATTGTAAAACTTTAAGGTCAATCGATTTAGGTAGAATTCATCCCTAAAAATCTTAATTTAACGACATGGGATAAATTTAATATCTAATACCCTTTATCATGCACAATATATCATGTAAATCATCATCTATAAATATCTGATTTTGAAACCATAAAAAATATACTTTAAGTAGAACTCATATCTAAAAATTAACTTTAACGGATAAAGTGTTTATTTCATAATTTGACATCATAATAATCCAATCGTTAGACAAATTCAACTTGGAAAATTTAATGGACTAAATTTCGATAACCTTAATGGATACATTACTCTTTATCTAATCGTTGTCCTTTGTTTACATATGATGTTCTTTACAACTATAAAGTTTCCGCCATTTAAGACAATCCTTTGTCTATTTCGTAGAAATTTATTTAAAGAGGGGGGGAAAAAAAAAAACAAAAAAACAAAAACAAAAACAAAAAGTACAGCTTCTATGAGTGAAAATGTTTTGTCCTAACGTGATACGTGTCTGCATCTACAAAAGTAGTTTCCAAGCTTCCAACTGGAAAGAGAGAACGTGGATCGCCTGCTATAAGCAAAAAGCAAAGCAAGTGGTGTAGCTAGAACAGAAATAGACCAAACTAAGGATAAATGAACGGCTGAGAAAGGCTATGATTATGAATAATGTGCCGACAGAGTTAGGTCTAGGAACAAGACACTAAAAATAACTTTTGTTGGAATGCTCAATGTAATGACATTATTTGTCTTCCCTCAATTATTAACGTGTGTTATGATAATTTGTCGGCAACAAAAGAGCACGTGTTCTTAGTAAATCTCTCGTTGCACGGTTGCCTTTGCAAGCAACTCTAGATTTTGTACGGTTGTGAGCTTGATTTTCATGTTAATGACGACGTAATTCTATTTTCACCTCTTAAACATGATTTAGTCAGTTCATGTAATAAAGTAGATTTATTTATTTATTTATTTTTTTACCGGAACATCTTCAATGTGACATTTGGATAAGAGAGAATATTCACCAATACACAACGTTATATTCAATGTGAAGCATAGCATATATGCTATATTTGGTACCGAATTTGGCAACAAGTATATCAAATTTTGGTGTCTAATTACTTATTGATCGATATTTTAACCTTTTTATAACTTATAAGTACTACATTACAAATTTTAAATTGTTTAAAAATTCAAAACCTTTTACTACATAGAAATTTAAAAGCTTATAATGTTAGAAAATAGATATAACATTATATGCATCAGAGTACTAACAAAATTAACATACCACTTTTATTGTTTTGTGCTAATATAACATTCGCATTAGCATTTATATGAAAAATGTTTAGACACGTTATTGTTATTTGACAATTTGAGTCTGGTAGTGTCACTCTCCGATCGTGATAGTGAATTGTTCCATTCCTCAGATACTCCAAGGCTTGCTAAAGAAAAAAAGGTTAACTTAACTCATGAGTTGGAGAGTTTTCTATAATATGAAGAACATCAAACTAAAGAGTTTGCTATAGTGGTTAGGGAATTACGCAATCCTTAAGATATTTGAAATATGAATTAATGGAGAGAATTGACTATAGCTCCATCAAAGGGCTATTATAGATATACTTCATTTATTATTTGGGCTCTGTTTGATAACCGGTCATGTTTAAACTTTTTTTTGTCTTTTTGCCCAAAATTTTTTGTCTTTTTCTCAAAATTTTTTTTGTCTTTTCTGAAAAGTCAACAAAATTTACTATTTAAACTTATCAATTTCAACTCAAACTTACACACCAAACACCCCTTGATTTCTTATACAACTCATAAGAGCATATAAATAGGGAATATTACCCCCCAACTAGCAAGCCCTTGGGCTATTTTGCATCCTAGAATTAGAGGCATTCTATTATAATTCTCTATAAAATAGTGAAATTCTCCCCCAAACATTGTTCAAGTGAACTACTCTAAAGTTTTGTGTTATTAGTTTTTGCAAATTGAAATTATTGAAAATTGTGAGAGATATAATCCTATGAAATCACTTGTTAAATTTACACCGTTAGTAGTGATTAGAAAAACGAATATATAACTTAGGCTTCTTCCATAAACTCTATTAGACATAAATTTTCCACTAAAAAATGAAAATAAGAGAAGCATAATTCTTATAAGAGACAAAAAATTATCAGGGCCAAATTTCTTTTTTCAAAGTGTTACATCTCATCTTAAAAAAAAAAAAAAAATAGAAAGGATAATACGACGACGTATAGTCTCTTGGAATGCCAGTCAGTTATTTTCAAAAACTATCAAACTTGACCGATTCATCGCGTATAAGTAAGATTTAAATTATCACATCAACAATCCCGCGCCAAAATAACAGAAGCTTGTCTTCTCTTCCACAGAGAGAGAGAGATAGAGAGAGAGTTCAGATCCCCAAATTTTCAAAATTGTCTCTCCACCTCCACCTCCACCTCCACTTCCACTTCCACTTCCATGGCGTCCTGAACCAGTACTGTCTCCGGCATGGAGAAAGGTCTGATATCGGTGGACCGGTGGGCCGGAGAGAGCCAGGTGTACTTCCTGACTCACCTCCACTCCGACCACACCAAAGGCCTCTCTTCTTCCTGGTCCAAGGGCCCCATCTACTGCTCCCGCCTCACCGCCAAGCTCTTCCCCTTCAAATTCCCCGATTTCCATCTCTCCTTGCTCCGCATCGTCTCCGTCGGTTCCTGGCACTCCCTCTCTCTCCTCTCTCCTTCCTCCGGCTCCAAGACCGTCCTCCAGTTCATGGCCATCGACGCTCACCACTGTCCTGGTACGCTCAGTTCCTCTTTTTTGAATCGCTCTTCACCTGTTTGCTTTAAGCCCTCAAAGAACAAATTGAATGTCGTTTGCCATGATTAAGGATCGGATCTGACGTAATTTCTGCCGTTAGATCTTATAATTTGAGTGTCGTTTGTGAAGAATAAGGATCAGATTTTGGTGTAATTACTCTGCTTAGATCTATAAACTACGTATGAAGATTAGGCTATGTTTATAGTTGTTACAATTAGATCAATGATTGGATTTGTCATTAGCTTTATGTTTTAAGCAGCAATGAATGGTACGAATGTCGTTAATGAAAAGTAAGGATTTGATCTGATGTAATTACTACGCTTACGACCAAGAAATGGTAGGCGTCTTCATATTGAATTGCTAGTCGGCTGTTCACTTCAAGTCTGCGGGGGAATAATTTGAACGTAAATAATGAAATAAATTCAGGATTAATTTGCACAAGACAATTACACAGTTTATGGTTACTATGATTGTGTGGAAGCTGTTTGCTTTAATCCTCAGAAAATAATTTGACTGCGCAGTAAGGAATATCTGACATAATTACAAGGATAGGATCTACAAGTTATGTGTTGTTACTTTGTTCTGTCTAATGTCTATAAGCAGGTGCTGTTATGTTCTTGTTCCGCGGAGACTTTGGCTGTTTGCTGTACACTGGTGATTTCCGGTGGGAAACGACTAGTGATAGGGCAAAGCTTGCAAGGACCACACTCCTCAATGCTCTTAACGATGGTGGGGTTGACATCCTTTACTTGGATAATACGTACTGCAATCCTTCGTATGATTTTCCGCCTCGCGAATTTGCTGCACAGCAGGTGCCTCTTTCTGTTTCTCACAAAGCTTCTGTCGTTGTCAAAGGATAATATGGGAACAGACTAACCATAAATCACTAAGCAATGTCAAATTCTTAAATCTTAGACTACCAAATGGAAATTTCAACATGTTCTGATGCTTGCTGCTTCTCATCTTGGGATTACATTAGCCATTCTTAGCTCATCTCAAACTATATGATTTTGTATTCTATGGATGCCGCTATAATTGTTATAGATCTATGTAGTCACAGTTATTTGATTGGCAGGACTGTGTCTTTTAATGAAATGGATTGGAGGATGAGACAGATTGAATAGTGATGGTTAAAAATTTATGGTTTTAAACTCCATGTCTCCCATATCCTTCACGAAAATGATAAGATTAAAATTTGGCCTGACATCCAAGATTATAAAACTCTCTGCTTTTCCAAAAAATAGAAGGATCAACGCACTATGGAGTGTACGTTATTCTTACCAATTATTTTGATAGATGCTTGCAGGTCATCAATATAATTGTCTCACATCCTGACAATGATATCATCATTGGGATTGATTCTCTGGGCAAAGAAGATCTTTTACTTCACATAGCACGGGTGCTTAAAATTAAGGTTTGTGTACACAACTGTAATAGAAATTATATGCTTCTCAGCCACAAAATGTCCAGTTGTAACAGGGAAGGGAATAGCCTACTCGTAGCAAAAGGTTTTTGGGGCTTGCCTTGTAGTCACCGTTTCCTCTGCTTGGCATCCTGTAATGTTGGTTATTTGATTATGCATACAGTCAGCATTTTATTTTTCACATACGAAGTACTTTTGGTGTGTGATAAAATCAAGTTTTTACCTGTTAGTTGTTGTAGTCCTACTCATAAGGATGTATGTTACCGTAATCAAGTTTTTTTCTGTTATGCGAATTACACTGATTTCTTGTTTTCTTCTTCAAAGATTTGGGTGTGGCCAGAACGCTTGCAAACCATGCACCTTCTTGGATACGATGAGATATTCACAACCAAAACTTCTCTTACAAGAGTACGGGCTGTTCCTCGTTACAGCTTTAGTGTTGAAACCTTAGAAGGGCTGAACACAATGCGTCCAACTATTGGGATCATGCCATCTGGTCTTCCATGGGTGGTAAAACCCTCTGAAGGAAATGACAATCTTTTTGGTTCTCTTCTAACTTCTCGCTACAACAAAAGTAGATGTGCTGAAAGTGGTTGGTTGCAGACTGATAAGTCAAATGGGAGTTTAGGATCAATCGAAAGGTTTCACAAGTACATCTACTCTGTCAGCTACTCTGATCACTCGTCCTATTCGGAAATAGAGAAGTTTATAAAGCTTGTTCAGCCAGGCAACATGAAAGGCATTGTGTCATCGTCAACTTGCTATGTTGATCCTGTGTACTATTTTGGCCGCCTTTGTGGAGTAAACCAACCAGTACAAAATTTACGTCAGAAGCATAAAAGGAAAGAGAGAGATGAAATGTCTTTGGCTAACAAATCTTCCTTCAGCCGGAGTATTTCTACAGAACTAGCAAGGAAATTGGTAAGGAACATGAAGGTTAAATTTGTGCGCACGCAAGCCAGCAGAGTGAGTGCATGTAGACGAATAAGGTGCGGTGCAAAGATTCTAGAAGATGACTATTCTGACTGAATATTGTTCTGTTAGAACTCTTTTAACTGAGTACCTTTTTCTTCTGGAATCGGGATTGGAACTTTTTGTCGAGAACTTGAGCCTATGAGTGCTAATGTGTCATTTCTCTCCTCTCTCTCTCTCTCTCTCTCTCTCTGCCCTGGCCCAGAGAAATTATTGCTTTATAGAGTTGAAAAGTAATACCTTGTTTGTTATGTGACCCTTTTCTACAATGTGAATAGATATTATACTACTTCGGCATCATTTCTAGAAATGACGAGTGAAATTGATAAATCATGATGAACTTAATTGGTACAAACGAACTATTTTCTTGCTGTTATTTATAAAGAAACTGTGTCAGAATCTAAGCATGTTTTTTGTAGGTATGAAAGTTTTGACTACTGCTGATTTTTCAGGCGCCCTGGTATGTCTTCTAACAGGTTAAAAAAAAAAAAATTCTCAAGCTTGTGCAGTTAAAAGTACATGGCTGTTTCTGTCAAATTAAAGGTACTTATTTCCGTCTTCCTTTAAATTACCGACGTACTTAATAGCTCCGAAAATAACATGAGATCTTCGATGAAGTTACGCTAAAGTTTTACCACATCTGATGATTAACCTTAGGAGTGTGATTGGAAAACAAAAGCAATCTTAAATGAAACTTTTTTGCCTTTTTTTGGTTTGGAAAATCTTGGTCAATCTACATTGTTTTCATTCTGTCTGTGCTCTTTTTAATTTTCTACCTAATTCTTTAGGTTTCTGTCTATTTTCACCCTAGTTTAATACCTGCTTCTGTTAAAATCGGTAATGACGTAACTTGTTGGAAGCCTTGTGTTTTGGCTGAAGTGCTTTTTTGCCTGAAGTACTTGTAAATGTTTAACATGTTTGCAATTGCCAATTCTTTTTGATGCATGGACTGACTTCTAAAAATGAAAACGACATGTTTTTTGTAACTAAACGACATAAAAATTCTGGATCGCGTAGCCAAAGCATTTGTCTTATTTTATTGTCGATAAAACGACAGAGAAACTTGAATATCAACAACACGTTGCCTCTACAACTAAAAAAAACAACAGATGTTTACAGTTTACACTGAAAATGATATGTCGTTTTGCAAACCTTCTAGATGAAAAAAGGCGGGTCGTTTCTTGTTTTTAAAAAAAAAGAAAAAAAAAAAGGAGTCAGTGTCGTCTTCTGAAGTTCTGATGAACCTAACGGTTTTACCAAATAATGTTTTTTTTTTTTCCTACAATTTTTTTCTACTAATTTCTCGTAAGATTTCTGTTTCTATCTCACACAAATAAGAGATAAGCTACCTTTCAAGAGTTCGAGAAGTGCATAGAAAGGGTCGCATGATGACTAAGTTGACTTGGTGGTTATTTGTGATCCCCGTGTATTTTAGTTATTTTTGCGAGAAAAAGAAAAGTATTCCCTTTCTTGTTCACGTTTGATTATTCTATAGCCGTTGAAGCTAGACTGAAGAAAAGAAAATAATAATAATAATAAAACAAACATAATCACCAAGAAACATTGTGAGTTGGGCGGTGGGCGGAATCTTTGGTCAATTTGAAATTGATTGACAACTTTTTCAGGCGTTGATGAGTGCGTTCAATATGATTTTTCTGAAATTTAGGTTTTGTTTGATATTTTAATTTAAGTTTAATTAGATTATATTTTTTTAATCTTAATTTTTACCTTTTTTTTTTCTTAAAAAATCAAAAAAAATTATAATTAATTTTTAAAAAATTAATCAATTTTAATTTAAAAATTCCATCACTAACCATTGAAGCAAACGAAAACTTGGAAATTTGGACAATCTGCAACTGAAGTACTGAAGTGCTAATCAATATTTATTATGAGATAGAAAATCTACGGTTTGGATTGTTTTCATGTGGACCTATGGTGCATGATGACCTCCAAAATTATTAGAAATACATTTAATAGGTTGAAAGGGATTTTCCTTTTCCTCCACAAGAAAGGATGTGTACAGGTGATTTTTGTGGGTTAAAAAAAAAAAAAAAAAGGCGACTCTTTTATTTACATTTCTTTGCCCCTTTTTTCTGCTTCAAAATCTTTTTTGCCAAAAGCCGGAAGATAAAACAACGAAAATAGTAAAAAAAAGTAAAAAAGAATTAGGGGTCCACATAGCGTTTATTTTCAATGGATATACAATAGATAAATTCTGCTGTATTAATAACAACATATATTTTAGTTATTAGATTAATATTTTTTTAATAATGTGATATATTTTTTTACTATGATTTTTGTTATTAATTATGTAACAATATTCGTTAAAGGTACTTTCTACGAGGAGTTTGTTTTTATTGAATGTTTTAACTATCAAGATAATCAAGTATTTTTTTTAATTGTTTTCATACGAGATACACCAAGTATTCAAACCTTATAGGGTGTTTGGTGAATGAGTTTGAATTAAGATTTTAAATTTGAGTTGGCTGACTTTTTAAAAACTAAGTATAATTTTTATTGACTTAAAAAAAAAAAAAAAAAACTGAGATAAAAAATATGAGTTTAAACTTGTTTGCCAAACTCCCTTTTAGATTACATACCAAACTATAATATCTTTTACTACAAAATCATCACACTCCTATGGGATACACATACATATAATACTTGTAATTTTATTTAAAAATTTATAATAACTGATTAATTTACAAATAATTTATTATCTAAAATTTTATCACACGATATTATTTAAATATTAATATAAATGATAAATATTAATTAAAAATATTACATTTCAATTATTTGATTTACGTAAAATAATATAAATCACGTTATAAGTTTAGTGTGAGAAACGTGCCATACTAAAGTCCATACACATATGTATATTTTAAATTTTTATTTTATTTTTTGTAATTAATTATAATGGGATAGTTGGTTTGCAAGAAATTTGGTGGAAAGATGATGAACGGCCGTGATTGTTGCAAGCTGACAATGCTCATGCGTAAGCAAGGCATGCTTTTGTAGTACACCCGAAAGAAGAGGAGGACCACTCATACACAGTATGAGCTGAATGGAAGAGGGTGTTGACCTTGTCATCTGTGGTTGGCAGCTGTAGTAGTACAAGGTTTTCACGTTAATCTCACAAAAATAAAATAAAAAATAAATTAAATTAAAATAGAGAAAAAATTTTTCTACGTCACGTGATCCATAATAGACCAAATCTTCTTTTGATGTTTAAATTTTACTCTGATTCGATTATATTTTTTATTTTAATTTTTATATATTTTTTTAAAATTAATTAATCCTAGCTTAAAAATTTTATGTTTATTTAACTTATAAAAGGAGACCAAGTCTTTTCTCCTCCAGCTGATAAAAATGAAAAATCTAGTGCCGCAAAAACACCATCATTCAATGACACGATGATATGGCAATACAGAAGAAGAAGAAGAAGAAGAAGAGGAGGAGGAGGAGGAGAAAAAGACAAATTCAGTTTGACTTTTCTCCCAGGATGGTGACTGTATAATTTGTAGGCATTAATGTTTGCCCAACGCACATTAACTTGTTAGATTACCAAAATGCCCGCCGCCCCAAAAAATATATTATGATAAGAATCACATACATATGTACATTGCAGAAAAAGCTAGCTCATAACACATCAAGGAGACCACCAAAACCAACGACCAGGGGTGTTGTTGTCAGTCCAAATAGGATCATCCAGATCAAGGGACACACACAAACATTTACTCTTCGCATATAATTGGGGTAGTGACCTGGGCCACTGGGCAAGGCAGACTAGTTGTCAAACAAGACTCTTTCTTCTCCTTCCTTTCTAGTAGTCCATTTCATTCCAATTATATATCAGTTCTCGTACCTCTTAATTATTCAGCTTTTCTGCCAAAAAGAAAAAAAAAAAAAAAAAGCATTTGCTGCCATGGATATCATGACCAAACCAAGATTCATGCTTGTTCTCTTTCTCTTGTGCTTGTTTCTCAACACCAATCTCTCTCTTGGAGCTGACACCATCTCTGCAAATCAGTCCCTCTCTGGAGACCAAACCATTGAATCTGCAGGTGGGGTCTTTGTGCTCGGATTTTTCAAACCAGGTAACTCTTCAAACTATTATATTGGCATGTGGTACAAACAAGTCACTCCCCAGACTTTTGTTTGGGTGGCCAATCGGGAGAAGCCGGTCTCGGATAGATTTTTTTCAGAGCTGAGAATCTCTGATGGAAATTTAGTTCTTTTCGATGAGTCCAAAATCCCAATTTGGTCCACTGATTTGAACTCCACTGGCAGCTCTGCTTCTGTGCAAGCAGTTCTTCATGACAATGGAAACCTCGTCTTGAACGATGGATCCAATTCGTCTGAACCTTTATGGCAGAGTTTTGATCATCCTGCTGATACATGGCTGCCTGGTGGTAAAATTTCTTACAATAATGTCACCAAAAAACACCAGCGGCTCATTTCGGTGGGAAGAATTCCGAGGACCTGCCCGGGGCTTTCGCTCTTTAGCTAGACACAAGTATAACTCGTATGCCATTCGAAATGGAAATTATGACTAGAATACTGGGACAAGTGACTGGAATGGGCAGATTTTTTAGCTTAGGTTCCTGAGAGAGCGCAATTTAGAGTATACGACTTCGATTTCAAACGCTGAAAACGAAAGCTATTTCACTATGAGGTTTATAACACCTCTACTGATCCAAAATAATCTCGGTTCGTGATGGAGGTTTCGGGCGCAATCAAGCAGCTAAAAATTGGCTGACTACGGAGGGAATGTGTTTTGGTCTCAACCAAGGCAACAATGCGAAGTCCTATCTTTTTGTGGGGCATATGGCGGCTGCAGTTAGACCGATCCCTTCCTTTTGCAGTTGTTTTGAAAGGGGGTTTTGAGCCAATGGTCGGAGTACTGGATTTGGGACCTATTCTGATGGTGCTCGAGAAAAACTGGACGCAGTGAGGAACAAACGGGTGTTTCTAATGGTGAAGAGACAAATTTTCTCCCATGTCTGGCATGGGTTACCAGAAAATCAAAGTTCTGTACAGCAGGGAGTTTGTAAAATGTGAATCGAGGCCTGCTTTAAGCGACTGTTCTTGTCACACCGCCCTGCCTATAATAGCAGTTGGTGGGTCGCATTTGGAGAGGAGAAACTTCTAATCTGAAGGCAAACTTGGCAGCAGATGACGCAATACACTTTATGTTGAACTCAGCTTCTGAGCGTCGTAGTCAGAAAAATAATAAGGGAACAATTATTGGTGTTGTAGAGGGTTCAGTTGTCGGGGGTGGGAGTTGTTACTTGGTGTATAATTGTGTTTCTGAGTTTGAGAGAAGAAAGAAATTATTGGGACAGGAAAAACAATGGATGTTCATTGGGGCCTTTGGGTACAGAGATTTGCAGAATGCAACCAAGAATTTCTCTGAAAATTGGGTGGAGGCGCGGCTTGGGTTCGGTGTTCAAGGGGGGACATTAGCCACCGCAAACTGTTGTTGCTGTAAAGAAGCTTGAACGTAGCCAAGGAGAGAAGCAGTCCGAACAAAGTCATCACAATTGGAACAATCCAACACGTAAATCTTGTCGACTCGCGGTGCTGCTCCGAGGGGACGAAAAAGTTGCTGGGAAATAAATGATTAATGTTGAACGGTTCTCGTAGATTCTCCATCTCACCTTTTTCCATGGAGACAAGTCGAATGTCTTGGAGTGGAAAACAGTACCAAATTGCTCTATGGAGAGCAGAGGTTTGTTTATCCTGCATGAGAAGTGAAGAGTTGCATCATACACTGTGATTTATCAAGCCAGAAAACAATCCTTTCTAGGAATTGCTGAGTTTTTGTCCAAGTTGCAGATTTTCGGGTTAGGCCAAACTCATCCGGAAGGGATTTCAGCCGGGTCTTTACAACCATGAGAGGAACAAGAGGTTATCTGCTCCGAGTGGAGTGCAGGTGTGGCGTAACATCCAAAGCTGAGTGTACAGCTAATGGTATGATGCGGTATTGAATGTGTTATCAGGAGGAGAAACGCAAGCAATCTGAAGACGAAAAGTGAAGTTTCTTCCCAACTTTTGCTGCAGCGTGACCATGAAGGAGGGCGACGTGATGAGCCTACTGGACTCTAGGGTGGAGGGGGAACGCTGACGACGGAAGAGCTTGAAGAGTTTAGAGTTGCTTGGTGGTGCATCCAAGATGAGGAAGCTATAGTCATCATGAAGTCCAATGTAACGGATCCTCGAGGGAGTTATGACGTGAATCTGCCTCCACTTCCCGGTCCGCTCCAAGTTTTTTGGTGACAAACAGAAATGTCATTGTTTCTTCACCGAGTCATCGTAAAGGGCCAGAGTTCTCAGCACGGAGTATGCCCTCGAGCTGCTTCATCCAGAACAAGAGTACTACCTCTTCGATGAGCGCAAAACCAGGGCAGAAACAGTTTAAGGACAGCTTGTTTCCTTGTTCCGTCACTTTGTGCTCTCAGTCTTAGTTTTCTTCTCATCCTTTAGTGGGTAATTTTTGAGCAACTGAGTCTTCTATTTAATGTCTTATTTAGTTTCGAATGACGATATGCGTATGCTATTAGGATCTCTCTGTAGGAATTGAATAAACGGATCATAATAAAGTAGGTAGATTCCATCCAAGTGTTTTTAGTGTTTGATAAGCTCCTCAACCTGAGCAGATCCAATGGAATAAGCGTTCAAGCCGTGAATACAGTTTCTGTTCATTGCTTATTTTGTTTATTATCAAAGACATATCTGTTAAAAAAATTTTTTTTGGGGCCTTAATGTCAGAAGTCTCCATTAGTGTAGTTGAGCATCTCTGTCTTCATCATTGAGCACTGAGTTTTGTATTCGTTTTCCCACTTTCCTTTTTTCGTCCGGTGGAAGGTTTATTGAGTAGAGGGAAAAAAGGAAATAAAGTTATAGAAAAAGCATCATACAGCTTTGTAAAATACAACACAAAAAGAAAAAAAAAAAAAAAAAAAAAAAAAAAGCCAGAAGGGCACTTTAGATACGTGAGATATATCTCTTGTATCAAGCATTCATCAATTATCCTTGGCAACATTGAGAGAGACAATAGGACCACAAATATCAACTGTAAGTCAGATACAGGAGAAATTTAATTCATTTTTAATTCTTTAAAGTTTAGTTTGCCTGGAATTCGGTGTGATTGTCATCAAGGCAAAGAAAAAAAGGCATGTAGGTGGACGTGGGTGTATAGGTCGAATAGCGTGAGTCAAAGAAGGCCAAAACTGTGATAAGGCGGGGGAGGTTTCGACAGGGAAAAATGGGATTAAACTAGCGCGTCTCTTAGATGAGCCCCGAAGGATTCTGAGTCCCTCCATCCTGAGTTCAGCTTAGCTGTCCTTATGGCCAACGTCCGTTGGGTGGTGTGGAGGGGGAAGGTGCGGCGTGGTGTTTCTTGCGGATGCTTGGGGTCGAGTCGTCACACCCGGCGATAGTCAGGATTGGGGACGACCAACCAACTCTACCCTTATAACCCAATTTTGTGTTAGCCAAAAAAGCTTACTATCTTATGAACTGCAAGAGCTAAAAAATATGTTCGATGTCTAGTAATGTTTCCTTTTAACTTCTCATTTTGGAGTGCCCATGGCTCTTGCAAAAGAGAAAGCGACTTAAGTCCTAAATTTAAATGAAACTAGGAAACAAATGGCTTTCCTAGTATTGCTTTCAACTAAGGGCTTGAAACTGAGTTAGTTAGAAGAAAAAGATGTTCCTGTGCCACCTTTGCTCCCCTCTCTGCGCATTTGGTTGGGTCTGAGTTGTTTGTTTTTGTCCTCTTTTAGTGAATGTAAAAAAGACCACTAGCTTGTTAAAAAAAAGCGTGAAGTTTCGGCTGAACTACTTCGTGAAACTTGCTCCCATTTAATTTTATCATCGCTTAAGGACGTTAAGTTGTTTTAATAGATGGAACAACTATTGATCTTTCAATTTGTGTTCCCCACAAATGAACTTATTTAATACATTAATTGGGCTAGATTTTAAAAGTCGATTTTAGGTTTCCCAGGCATTTACTTGTTTTTTCTTGAGCAAGGTACTCGTCATATCTCTGGTTCTGCAGTCAAGCTTCGCATATACCCTCCAGTTATAGAAGATTTCTTCTTGGTAATAGTGTTTTATAATCAAAAAAAAAAATAAGACTATTTGTTTGTTGCTTTCGCGTATAGCTTCGCAGGAAGGTAGCAAAGATATCAAAAGCCAGAAAACATTCTCATTAGATGTTCGACGTTCGTCCAAAAGTGGCAGATTTGGGGTTAGCAAAGCTCCTTTGAAGGGAATTCGCAGGTCCAACTAGTTGGAAAAACTTAAAATAGGGGGGGGGGGGGGGGGGGGGGGGGGGGGGGGGGGGGGGTGATGAAAACGGCCAACTATCACCAAATCCAAGATCTCATGGTAAATCATTAAGAAAAATTAAATTCGGAAGTGTACCAATCCAGAAAAAGACAAATTAGAGGAAAGATGAAGTCTTTCACAATCAAATCTCTTAGGTCTGTAAGGTGCTTATGGAATTCTCTCTCTTAATGGGGAAAGGAGGAGGAGAGCAATTTACGTAGTTGATTTGACTTGGAGAACCACAACGCCTTATAAGACCATTATATACTAACTTAAATTAGTATTCGTATCACCATAATTAGTTAGTAGGGAAGTTTCTACAGCATTAAAGCTCATATCCAATAAATATCTCAGAGTCCAATTAATAGATCTTTGTTTGGCCCTATTAAAGTAGATAGCCGATAAATAATTATCATTTAATATGTAAGCCTAGATAGGAAATAATAAAATTCCAAAATCTCCCACTTGGGCTGCAGTTGTTTCTTAAAAACAATTATGTTACAAAAAGTCTTGAGTGTCACGAAAAAGCTATCTAATTATAAAAATATCTCTTTAGTACAATCTAGTCCAGCTACTATATTAAGCATGGGATTAAAGCGACTTCGTTTACATAGATCGGAACTAGACCCATCAACAGTTCACCATACCAATATATCAATGACCATGGACAAGTATGATGTGTGCATGGAAATTGCATGCATGTGATATTAAACATGCTTATTTCTAACTGGTCTAACGTTATTCTTAGTGAACAAACACAAAGAACGAAGGCAGAGTTTATAAATGAACCATAATATGTTATTCAACAGAAAATAAACACAAAACGTGTTTGTACAAAAAACATCAAAATACAACGACCACTAAACATGCACGCAATCAATAAAAAAACAACATCCATATGATAGCGTATCAGGAAAGACCTTGGGGGTAACCTTAGTAAGTCGGATCCGCATCATGGCGTTGTTGTCCCATATATGCGAATAGCTGATTGATGGCTCGAACTCTGTCTTTAACACAAGAAACGTGAGGTCTTTGCGAGCGCAGAGCGTTTATATTTTGGAATAAAGCACAGCCGAATTATTGTTACAATATATCTTTAATGGTCGTTCAATAACCATGTACA
The DNA here is from genome assembly GCA_009761775.1 of Ficus carica. NCBI lineage: Eukaryota > Viridiplantae > Streptophyta > Magnoliopsida > Rosales > Moraceae > Ficus > Ficus carica. The sequence continues at coordinate 10,601,184 of CM019743.1, read as the reverse complement.
ACTCGCAAGCCCAGTGACAAAATTTCACACAGCCATATCCCATGAGTAGATGCCATCAGAACAAGCTATAAAACCATCTGCCAGGGTAAAAAGCTATGAGTGTCTGCTTAACACTCTTCCAACCAGAAATGGCTCCTCCAACTAACAGGAGACATAGCTCGACGTGGATCCCTACTAGCTGCATCCACAGAAGCGGATTAGATATCCAATGATCCCAAATGATTTGATCTCCCGATAAATACATGTAATCTTGTGTTTCTCTACGAATACACAATAACTACAAACCGCATAACCGTTTGGCTCTTTCAATGATCGAGCTCGGGGTTACTTAAATATCTCAGCCTAGCAGTCCCACTGTGACGCAATATCCAATGCGTGCAGACTCGTGAGCAATACATAAGAATTCTTACAGCTGACGCATAAAGAAGCGTTGGCATTTCCTTTCATTCAACTCATTTTTTTGGGTACTACAGGAACTGAACTTGTCTCCCTAGCGACAGGGTGTCTCCTGGTGCAACAAACATTTCATGTCGATCTAGGAAGAACTTCTTTCGATATAGCTCTTTTGTGAACCCAAGTATACCGGGAACGATCCTCGATGTAGCTTGTATGCCTAATAACAAAAGAGGTGTCCCCAATATCTGTTCATTTAAAAATTCCTAGTCAGAAATCCTTTTGTGTTTCGTGCATAAGCCTATATCACAACTAGCAAGCAGTAATGTCATCAACATATAATACCTGAATTGTACTTACTCCCAATGCACTTTGATTACAGAATATCACTCTTATTTACCTCAAAACCATACGAAGATAATAATGATACTTACTGAAAGTTGTAAATACTATTGAAGAGAAGCCTGTCTGATACCATAATGGAGTTTCTTTCTTTAGTTGGCAGACCATTTTCTTTGGTCACCTGATACAAAGTTTTATGCTGCACCATTATATATCGTCAATTTCACTATTGAGAATGGTAGTATTTACATCCATCGATGTAGCTTCCAAATCAAATGACCAAAGGCCATTAGGATAGTAAGAGTTTTTCTTGAAACAGGAGAGAATGTCTCTTGTAATCAAGTGCCGTCCTTCCGGAGTGAAACCCTGGCAACTAGACGACCTTTTATCTCTCAACATTGCCTTTAAATCCCTTTTTTGGCCTTAAATATCTAGTTGGCAACTAATGTTGTTTTTGGCACCTTCAAGGCAATTCGTGAATCCCCAAACGTCATTCCCTTCATAGATTTCATCTCATCATCATGGCAATTAACTACGTTGAGAGTTTAGAATGTTCTTTGGCTTGATGGAAGTGTGATTGGATCACTTCCATAACTCCTATATCAAACCTTCGTTTGGGGGGCCGTTATTTATTAAGTCCAAATAAACAATAGACAGACAACGCCTTATATTCCAAAATAAACATTTATCAATTATAGATGTTACTTTGACAACATATAATTTCAATCAATTTAGTTTAAAATATCAGACCAAAAAAAAAATTTTTTTGTGTTAGTCCCAAAATCAAGCAATCAACGTCATGATCAACAGTCACGTCAAGTCAATGGGTATATTTGAGCGGGTTTAGGGCTGGATCAGGTCCGGTCAACCCAATCTGATCCTTATCTAGGCCCTGCCGGCGCAAAGAAAAGTAGGCGTAAGGCCCAACTTGATTTTTTTTTGAGCTATTTAAACATCAGGCTTCTAGCCAGAAAACAGTAAAAAAAAAAAAAAAAAACCCTAATTTTGTTTTTCCTCCTTCTTTTCTCGGGCTGCAAAAGTGCAGCCACCCCTTTTTTTTTTTTTTTTTTTTTTTTTTTTTTTTTAATGAATCAATCATCAAAGGATTATTGATTTAAACAATATCACAAATAGCAAGCATAAATCATTTTCTGTCCCAAAACCAAATCGAAAACATGAATTAAAATTTCAAGCAATCTTTAAATCATATATTATCCCCAAAGTGAATCCCGAAATAAAATATCACAAAAAATTCTCAACCTCAAACAATTAATTGTCGGAAATTACTAGAATTTGAGTACACCAAATCAAACAGTACACATATATCTCAATAATGCAATATGAGCGGCGCGATACCACTTGTTGGGGAAATAAGTTAATGATAAAAACTATCAACAAAAATCCAAGATTTTCATGTAAATCATTAAGAAAAATTAAATTGGAAGCGTAATCTGAATCCGGGAACAAATGAAGAGAATGATTAAGTCCTACACAATCAAATTCTTTAGGTTCAATAAGGTGCTCTAAATGGAGTCTCTCTCTTATGAGGAAGAGGAGGAGAGTAAATATTACATATTATAGTTAATTGGGACTACACCCTTATAGTGACTTTATTATAGACTAACCTTAAATTAGATTTCATCAAACCATAATTTAATTAGTATGGAGTTTCTACACATTAAAAGCTTATATAATAGATATCTCTAGAGTCCAATTAATAGATCAGTTATTTAACCCTATTAAATTAGATAACTTATAATATAATTGTCATTTAATTTGTAAGTCCATAATATGAATAATAAAATCCCAACGCTAACAACAATAAGAGGAACAAAAGGTTACCCTCGCACCAGAGTGGATTTCGGAGTGCCAATAACAAGCAAACAGACGTCTACAGTTTTGGAATGATGCTTTTCGAGCTTGTGTCAGGAAGGAGAAACTCAGAGCAAGCAGATCAGACGGAAAATTAAAGTACTACCCAAGTATGGCAACATGCATTATAGTCAAGAGAGGCAATTTGCTTTGCCTATTAGATGAAAGGTTGGAAGGTAATGTAGACATAGAAGAGCTCGAAAAAATGTGTAAAGTTGTCTGTTGGTGTATCCAAGATGACAAAGCTCATAGGCCATCAATGGTCAGGTGGTCCAATTCTTTGAGGGAGTTATTGAGGTAAGCGTGCCTACAGTTCCGCAATATCTCCACTTTTTCGACAAAACCGAGGAGAACGACAATTTCTTTACCGAGACAATCTTCTAGCTAGAGTTCCCAGGCGTGAAGAAACACCAAAATCACATTCAACACACCAAAAAAAATAGTATGATCATTTTGAACGAACCTCTAAAAACCTGAGTAGAATCACATGACACCTTGTTCATTTGATTTCATTCACTTCTGCTCTCAGTTTTTTTCTTTCTCCCTCGTTTTCTGTGTTATTTTGAATAATTGGTTTGGCTATGATATTTTGTGTTTAATATTAAGAGAACTTCCTCTAGAATTGAGTAAATGGATACAAAGCAATTCATACCCTCATTTTGTTTTTATGAGGTATTGTGTATGTTTGTGATAATTATATTTTCATAGAGTTTATTTATTAACATTTTAAAGCTATATTTTTATTAACATTTTAATATTTATTTTAATTTTTCTCCAAAATTATTATGTTAGTTAATCATTGTGAATATGGTTAAAAGTAGAACAAATGCAGTAAAATTCGGATTCAGACTTATACTTTCGCAGCCTTGCTCCATCGTCCAACTCGCGATTCTACGCCGTCAGATCAACAAGAAGAAGGCCCAGATCAGCGACGTGCTTCTTCACTCACCCCGCCAGGCGGTTGTCAGCGCCTGTCAACATAAATGAGGATTGCTGAATCCTGTGCAGCGCGTCCCATATACTCCTGTGCGTCTGCGATTTCTGGCCAACGCGAGCCTGCCACGCAGCTCACTTTCCAGCTTCGCCCAACTGAAGCTTGCCATTTGTCTCTGTGGGTCCCAGGGCTGCTACGCGTCAGTCACTTTGCAGCATAGAAAAGAAAAAGACAAAATAAAAAAAAGGAAAAACCTGGGACTGAAGTCGGCGGCTTTAGAGGCTTTAAAAGGAAGCCTCGAGCTTCGTGAAGAGAGGTATTTGGCTGTTGTTTTGGAGCCGAAACCAAATGAAAAAAATAAAAAAATAAAAAGAAAAAAAATTATTCTTATTTTTATTTATAAATTAATTTTCTTTTCTAGAGATACGAAATAATTGGATTATGATTATTTACGTTTTTTTTAATTAATTAATGTTCTATTTAAATTTTATGTTGAGTATTTTAATTTGTGCTTAATACTTGTGATTGCCTGATCATCAATTGCATGATTTAGAGATTCAATTTGATTTTGAGAGGAGATAATTAAGTTTGTCATAGTTAAAGTGCCACGAGTAATCATAGAATAGAGATATATCTGTGGGGCTTGTGTAGTACTATGAATTTATTGTGCTTAATGAATTTTGATGGGTTGAAATTGTCACAGAGATATAATTAATTTATTCATTAGAATGAATATTGTTAAGTCTTGAGAAATATTAATAATTATTTTTGAGGGATTCGCTGGCAACATATGAATCAGATGTAGATTGATTGGATTAGAAGATTTAAATATGATTAATTCGGTGAAATCGGAAATCTTAGATTTTTAATATTTTGAGTTTTTCGTCTTTTGCAGCTTTGTTATTTTTAGTTAAAAATCTATTTCGGTTATTCAAATAAAATTAGAGTTAATATAATTTTGATAATTAATAACAATAATTCTCGTAAGAACGATACTCTATTTAAGTAAGTTTGACATGTTCCCCGCGTAGTGTAAGGAATTTATATCTTGTTATGTTATGAAAGCCTACCGTCTTTAAAAATTCCCTTTGGCCGAGATGGAGTGAGAATAAGACTACAAATACCAGCTGCAAGTTATTTTCCAGTTAAATTAATTGTTAAACCGCTGTGATTTTAGCACTGCTCTTTGTTTCTTCTACCTATAAAGTCCAGTTTGTCAAAGAATCAAACAGAGTGACCATAGATTTTATGGGCCAGTAGTGAAGATTTCTTATCTTGCAAGTCTGGTATGTCTATGTGTTGGGGATTTATTGAAAAATCAAATAAAAACAAAATAAAAATAGGATATTGCAAAAGGCAGAAGAAAGGTCGAGACGTGTTGGGCACTATCTTAAATGATAGATTCCGCCCCTCTCAGACGATGTCCGGGTGCAATACATGCTTCATGGCGGTCTAACCTCTAGGATTCAACTACCTGAGTTTCGTAAAGGTGCACTCCCAAATACTCAGCTCTAGAACAGCTATATAGACTTTGAACCTCTGGTAAGATTAGAACGACACAGAAGCCAACAAAATTTGGAATATCACAACTCAAGAGTGAACGTTCTAACTCATGAACATTTAGTAAAGACGAGACAAGTAAAATGAAAAGATCATTGCATGAGATATGGGCACAAATAAACATATGAACTTATGAACGAAAGAAAAAGTGAATATATATATATATATATATATATTGAATTGTTGTTGCTGTCTGCATGAATGGCTAATGGGTATTTATAAGCACATAAATGCCTTGCTTGAGCTTTTACGACAAGCCTAAGGAAGTTTCAATGAAGGATTCCAACATATGCTTGGCAATTAAAAAATCATGTAAAATCATTTATTAATGAATTCAATAATGTCAAAAAATCAATAGCCATTTACCTTGATATCTCACAAAGCTTTATTCGGCAAGAAACGAAAAAACCATGTATTCAAGTGCTTTATACGTTAGCAGACCAAAACCAAAAGCAATGAAAATTGCTCAGCATCCTACCGTGTGTGTGAGCTTTGGTTGAAGTATAACTATTAAACAAATAAAGAAATAAGCTTTTAAGAAAGCTTCATACAAGTTCGGCAAGAACAATATATGCCAGTATCTATTTATTGATTAATTAATACCAAATGAATACTGGAAAAAGCAATATGATGTGCAAACTTTATGAATACTTTCATCACAAGAAGGTTTCAACAAACATTCGGCAAAGTTCATTCCATGAAAGTTTGTTTATATAACATGAACTGCAATTGCCAACATTAAATAAGTACTAAAAAGTTTTAAATATTTGAAATACTTAATTAAAAATTGCAACACTATGTTCTAAGAATCGAAACAAGGAAGGTGGTATTATGGACCACTCGGCAAGAATACATGAGTTTAGGGTCGGCTCTTATTACTATTGGCTGCATTGTCACTGTTGGCAATAAGTTATTTTATTCTATTCTCGTTGATCGGTCTTCCATCACTTTGATTTCCAAGTTCTGCCCATTCTTATGATAATTGGTTGGATTTCCACCGAAAAAGGTGGTTGAAAGTTCAAAGAAGACCTTTTCAGACCACGTTCCAAAACCAAACCAGAAGAAGACAAGAAGAAGAAACAAAGATCGTATCACGCATTAAAAAACCAATGCTACTACTGGTAATGGATTCCTTAACATTTTGACAATCTTTTTCTTTTTCAAAATTTTTTTTTTGGGGGTGGTGTGCGTGTGAAATTTGTGTTTGAATCTCAACGGAGGTATGTGTTTTTTCGAAGAAGGAAATATTCCAATGAGACATCCTTGACTTGGCTTAAAGGGCGGAAATATCATCTTATGGTTGCAAGAGATATATTTTAGCCTAGAAGAAAGGATATACTACATTGCTTGTACAAGTTTATGGGTCAATCTTTAATTTGAAAAGACTTGACATGCTTAAGTCCTGCAAGTGGTGTAAAGAAATTCCTTGTTGAAGAATTCCCAATTTAAGCGACGTTATTGTGGGGTTGGTTGGAAAGATATATTGTCTTTTGACTCTTCTTCGCCACTGGAGGAGACTTAGCCATGATTCAGGAATCAGGACACATGACCAATTCAATTTCTTATTTGTTTAGCAAAAAACATTCAATTTCTTATTTAGAAATTGGGTGCGGACTTTCTTGCGACCTAATAACTTTAGCTTTACGAAAACTGAAACTTTTGTTTTCTTCCCTTTCTCCTCATTGATGAAATAAAAAGGCCAATCTTTTTTGCTAAAAAAAAAATAATTTGTGCCACCATGAATAAGAAGACCAACCCGATATCCGTGCTTGTTCTCCTCATACTATGCCTATTTAAATAAATTAAGCATACGCTTGGTGCGAGGATTTGGATTATAGAATTTGGGTTTGAATTAAATTGTGCATTTGATGTGATGATTGAATTGCTAAAGTTAAAAAATATAAAAAGTTGAAATGTGTTCGAGAAAAAAAAATCAATATAGAGCTTGTTTCGTTCGTCTGGAAATTCTACACAATTTGAAAAAAAAAATCATCTAATTTCACTACTACAAAAGATAGATTACACGACGGTTCCTCGGAACCGTCGTGTAAAGTGGATTTTACACGACGGTCCTAAGGAACCGTCGTGTAAAGACGCACTTTACACGACGGTTCTTTGGGACCGTCGTGTAATCCGCCCCTCGAAGGAGGATTACACGACGGTCCCGGGGGACCGTCGTGTAATCCCTCCCGAGGGGGGGACATTACACGACGGTCCCGGGGGACCATCGTGTAATCCGCCCCTCGGGGGACATTACACGACGGTCCCGGGGGGACCGTCGTGTAATCCGCCAACATTACACACACGGTCCCGGGGGACAGTCGTGTAATCCGCCCCTCGGAGGGACATTACCTGGGACCGTCGTGTAATCCGTCCCTCGGGGGGACATTACACGACGGTCCCCTGGGACCGTCGTGTAATCTGCCCTTCGGGGGGGGACATTACACGACGGTCCCCCGGGACCGTCGTGTAATCTCCGGTATTACACGACGGTTCTAAATAGACCGTCGTGTAATCTTTTAAAAATTTTCAAATTTAATTTTTCAAAATCCGCGCGCCAAAACCCATAACTTAAATACAATTTCCTCCTCGTTTCTCTTCATCTCCGCACGAATTTCTTAAGTTCTCTCTTCACACTCTCTACATTTCTCAAGTACCCACATCCTTCACCAACCCGTTGCCACCACTCTTTTAGAATCCGGTCAAGCCGCCGTTGCCGAAGTTGCCTCCCTCTTCGTGTGGCCGTGCATATTCTTTTTAAAAGAAAAGCAAGGTGACTTCGTATATAAACTAAAACACATTTGCTCTCTTGTATTGTTGTTTTCCATTAAATATCCATTTTTGAACATGAATGTTTTTGTTTTTTATATTGCTCTTTGTAGATGAATGGTTTGTGATTGGTTTTGGCACTTTACACACATTTTTCAACATAAATTTTTTGCACCCACAACATACTCGATGAAATGCCTGAATGAGTTTTTCTTTTATTAGATCTTAATTATATACATCTTAATTAGTTTGAACTTTATCAATTTACTAGGACCCTAACGGATTGGAAGATTATGACCGGAGAAGGGATTAGAAGATGGAGACGAGACTATAAAACAAAAATCTCGAACCGTCATTGTCCTCTCCAAGAGGGAAGTGTTGAATGTGGTTATTTTATTTTAGGTTTTATGAGGGACATAGTGTTGAATGGAATTGATGTACTTGAAAGTAAAGAATTTTTTGCTTCTGAGGATTTGAATTTGATTAGGGGAGAATGGGCTAGCCATGTAATGCAATTCATTAATTATGATATGTGAACTTGTAATGTAAAAATTGATATGTAATTTTACTTTGATAATTGAAGTTACCATCTTGGATCGTGTATTGGATAACATACAGGTTAGGCCAGCCGTGAGAAATCACCAAAAAACCATAATTTTTTTTTTAATAAAAGAGACATTACACGACGGTTCGGCCAAGAACCGTCGTGTAATGTCCGCATTACACGACGGTTCGGCCAAGTACCGTCGTGTAATGTCTCTATATTACTTGTATCTACTACGGTGTACCTTATTTCGACGATGATTTTTAACCGTCGTGTAACATTGAGATACCACGACAGTTCAATAACCGTCGTGTTATCTTCCACGACACTGGATTACACGACGGTTGGGTAACCGTCGTGTAAACTTTACACGACGGTAAAAAACCGTCGTGTAATCCACAATTTTTACTAGTGTTTGGACTTGTATATGCAAAGTTATGAGCTTTTAAAGTTTTTATCAGACAATTTTAATTAATTATTTAAAAAAATTTCTATAGTGTTTTTTTCTAACAAAAATTTAAAATGACTTTTTAAATCTATATGATCCAAACGGATCATAGACTGTGCCCCCGTAATAACTCCAAAGACATAAAGGAGATGTTAACCTTCACATGCATCCTTAGTTGAAAGAGATGTTAACCTTCACATGCATCCTTAGTTGAAAGAGATCTGAACCGCAAGATTTGAATACAAAAACGTCAATCTTGGGTCACAAATTAAAATTAAATTTTTTTTGTTTTAAGGGATGGAATTTTGTTTCTATATAAACAGCTTAATTTCTTGGCAAAGCAATACCACAGCTTAATTCCTTGTACTTGAAGCTTTCTAGTTCATTTCTAGATCATTCACCCCCCCCCCCCCCCCCCCCCCCCCCCCCCCCCCCCCCCACAACAACCAAAAAAAAAAAAAGCACTGTGTAGCCATGCATAAAAAGGCTAACCCAAGGTCAATCCTTCCTATTTTCTTTCTGTTCCTATTTCTCAAGACTCATACATCCCATGGAGCTGATACCATCTCTGCCAACAAATCCCTCTCCGGCGACCAAACTATCGTCTCTGCACATGGAATTTTCGAACTGGGATTCTTTAAACCAGGTAACTCTTCAAACTACTACATAGGCATGTGGTACAAACAAGTTACATCTGCCATAGTTTGGGTGGCAAATAGAGAAACACCAGTCTCAGATAGATTTACTTCCAAACTAAGAATCTCACACAGCAATTTAGTTCTCTTCAACGAGTCCAAATTCCCAATTTGGTCGACGAATGTGAACTCCAGTACTAGTTCACCTTCAATAATAAAAGCAGTTCTTTTGGACAACGGAAACCTCGTCTGAAAAGATGGACCTAATCCGTCGAAACCAAGTTTGTGGGAAAGTTTTGATCATCCAACTGATACGTGGCTGCCTGGTAATAAAATGGGATACAACAAAAAAACCGGAGAAAAGAGACTTGTCACTTCATGGAGGAGTCCAGAGGATCCTGCCCCGGGGCTTTTCACTTTGGAGTTATTCCCAAGTGACAATTCGTTTGGCCTTGTAAGGAATAAGTCTGACAAGTTCTGGAGCAGTGGAGCTTGGGATGAAAAGCTTGGCGCTTTTAGCTTAACCCCGGTGATGAAGGTCAACGGCTACTATAACTTCAGCTATGTTTCAAATGACAATGAGAGCTATTTAAAATACACTGCTTTTTGCTCTTCTTGTGAAATGTCCAGAATTGTAATGCATTTTTCAGGGCAGGTTAGGGTGCTGATACTGACGCCCAATATTGACTGGCGTTGGTTTGCCTCTCTACCGACACAGCTATGCCAAGTCTATGCCGCTTGCGGGGCATATGGCACCTGCGATGAAAGCTCCTTGCCCTTTTGTAGCTGTCTGAAGGGCTTCGAGCAGAAGTCGAGGAGTAATTGGGATTTGGAGTTTTATTCCGACGGGTGCTTCAGGAAAACCGAACTTCAGTGTGGGCACAACTCTGGCCATGGTGAGAGAGAAAGATTTCTCAAAATGCAAAACATACTGGTGCCTAAAAATGAGCAGTTTGTGCAAGTTGAGAATATCATATCATGTGAATCAGCTTGTTTAAATAACTGCTCTTGCACAGCCTATTCTTTCAATAGCAGCGGTTGTTCCATCTGGATGGGAGATCTCCTAGATCTTCAACAACTCAAAGCAGCGAATAAAATGGGAAGAACTCTCTACATTCGATTAGCTGCTTCTGAGTTTCAGACTCTTAAACATAAGAAGGGACTAATTGGTGTTGTGGTGGGCTCCGCTGCTGGGTCAGTAGTTTTACTTGTTCTCATTCTGCTTTTAATGTTAAGGAGAAAGAAGAAAGCCTGGACAGGAACAATGATGGAGGGCTCATTGCTTGCTTTTAGTTGCAAAGATTTACGGAATTCAACAAAGAACTTCTCCGAGAAGTTGGGAGGCGGTGGATTTGGTTCCGTCTTCAAGGGGATATTGTCCGACTCTACTGTGATAGCAGTGAAGAAACTTGAAAGCATTGTCCAAGGAGAGAAGCAGTTCCGAGCAGAAGTTAGCACAATCGGGACAATCCAACATGTTAATCTAGTTCGACTTCGCGGGTTCTGCTCTCAAGGTACTAAAAAGCTTTTGGTCTATGATTACATGTCCAATGGCTCTTTAGCTTCTCACCTTTTCCACGGAAGTGATTTGAATATCTTGGATTGGAAAACAAGGTACCAAATTGCTATTGGAACAGCAAGAGGGTTGGCTTATCTGCATGAGAAGTGCAGAGAATGCATCATACACTGTGATATCAAGCCTGAAAATGTTCTTTTAGACGCGGAGTTTTGTCCCAAAGTGGCAGATTTCGGGTTAGCCAAACTCATTGGAAGGGAATTCAGTCGAGTACTGACAACAATGAGAGGAACGAGAGGCTATCTTGCACCTGAGTGGATAGCCGGAGTGGCGATAACATCCAAAGCAGACGTCTACAGTTTCGGAATGATGCTTTTTGAGCTTGTATCAGGGATGAGAAACTCCAAGCAAATAGAAGCAAATGGAAAATTAAAGTACTACCCAAGTATGGCAACAAGCGTAGTAGTTGAAGGAGGCGATGTGGTTAGCCTATTAGACGATAGGTTAGAAGGTAATGCGGACGAAGAAGAGGTTGAAAGAGTGTGTAAAGTTGCTGTTTGGTGTATCCAAGATGATGAAGCTCATAGGCCATCAATGGGTGAGGTTGTTCAAATCCTTGAAGGTATTGTTGAGGTAAACATGCCTCCGGTTCCTCGGTATCTCCGGTTCTTCGATGACAACGAGGAGAACGTAATTTTCTTTGCAGGTTAATACTCAAGACAAGAACACCACCCCTTCAATGTTTTCAGTAGAATAAAATGATAACATGTTTTGTTTTCCCCCTGTTAACTCTTTGTTCCATCAGGCTTTTAAGCCAATTGTGTAGTTTTTATTTTTATTTTTTTAAAGATGGCTTGTTTTGCTTTTGTAGAATTATGGTTGGCAGGCCTAAAAGAAGGGCCTCGTTTCTAAGAGTCTAGGATATTTAAGAAACTCTATAATAAAAGCTACTGTCCTATGTAATGCGAAGATTAATAAATTATTAGGATTTTTATATAATCTTTCATATTCAGATGCTGATAACATATCTTCGTAGTTTTATTTTCAAAATGAATGCGAATAATGTTTAGAAACAACAATTAAGAGCAGAGACAGATATATGTGCCTGTTTTTTTCGTGTACATTTATTTACTTTTCAGTTATCATCAATTTGGAAGCCAAGTTGCTCTAGTTGTGTTAATATTTTACAAGAAAAATGATGAATATGTACACAATAACTGAAAGATGTCGTGTGCTCTATTTTACAAGAAAAATCATATAATTGAAACTTTTAACAATATATCTATTTTGGATGAATTTTAAAATTTCCTCTAAACTTTGGGCCTTGTAACGATTTGCACCCCCAAACTTTAAATTGTGACATCCGTTTCCCTCAATTTTGAACCGTTAACAAATATACCCTCAAAATAATGTTTAGTAGAAAAATTAGAAAGTTAAAATCTAATAGCTAATTTCTCCAATGAACCCTTCATCATCCTCGTCGCTTGTACCTGTTGCAACCACCATATCCATTCTCTCTTACAATGGCAGACCGGGAGGAGGGGGGGGGGGGGGGGGTGGATTTGGGTCAAGGGGCCATGACCCCCCTAACTTTTTGTTAAAATTTTTATTTAGTGTTTTTTTTTTTAAATTTAAAAAAACTGATATGTGTATAAACTAGTCTTGGACCCTTTATAAATTAAGAGTTCTCTATGTTTTATTGGACAAACAATTTAGATTTTAAAAAATAAAACAGTTTCATTAAATTTATATACATTAATGGGTCTAATGACTTGATCTAAAATATAAATCTGAACTACAATTTTAATAACCTAGTATTTTAAAAGACTAGTTTATTATACTAAGTAATATTTTTCTACACATAAACTAAAAGTTTCTAAAGGAAGCCAACTCTTCACTTTCTCATTCCACCATTCCCAAACAATTTGAATATTTTCTCTGTTGTTCAAGATGTGATTTTTTTTTTTCTAGTTTACTATACTAGATTTCTTATCAATTTGAGACAACTTTGTCTTGGTCTGTCAATTCACTCTTTTTCAACTTTTTCTTTTCGCTCTAGGTTTGTATTTTTTTTTCTCGCTTCTTGTTTTGATTTTTTTTTTTATTTTTTTGTGATTTTTCTATTTATCTTAACGTGGAATTGGCAGGCCATGGTCTTACTGTTTTTTCTGATTTTTTGTTTGTTTGTTCTTATATATTGGTGATAATATGCTAATTCCGATTAAAAAAAATTGGAAATATCTCACTTGAAATTAATGATTTTTAGTTTTTATTGTGGACATTAGCTGAGAAAATTAGAATAACATTGCTTAATTTTTGGATTTAAATATTTTTTTTTCCAATTTAGTTTGTGATAAATTTAGACATGTCTTTTTTTTTTTTTTTGGAAGAATTTTGGGCTTATGGGCTGTATTGGTATTGGTGGCTATGGAAGATAATTTTTTGAATGACTGCTTAATTGTCTACATTGAGAAAGAAATTGCTGTAAAATTTAGTAGTGAATTAATTATATATGAGTTTGTCTCTATGAAAAATCATCGAGCGCACCTTATATTTAAGAAAATAAATTGATATTTTAAGGTATATGAATTTAACATACTGCTATTTTGAAAGAATAATATTATTTACAAGTGTATAATTTTTTTTTTTCAATTTTACAAGTGACATATTAGACTTGGAACTTCAAGATGTGAAACTTGAATGTGTATGGTATTATAAAAATATTAAGATTAATACTTTAATTTCAGGTTCTTTCTTGCATTATTATTTTTGTTGCACAGAACTGATAGTGATATACTGTCTTATTTAGATATAATACTGATGTTTTTATGTGTTAATATATTATAAATTTAATAAAAAAAAACTGTTACATATAGATATATTTATTAGTATAATCTTGATTAAACAAATTTTTGACTCACCTATTAGAAAATTTTGGTTCCGTCACTGCACTTATTATTATTTTTTTTTTCTTTATCTTTTTACTAACGTTGCCTTTTATTTTCTGTGTTTGCCTTAATGAAATCATGATATACAAATGCCAAGATCTCATTTGTTCAAGCTTACTGAACTGGGTTTTCCCTTTCTTTGCTTTTCTTTTTTTTTTTCCTCCTTTATTTTTATTTTTATTTTTATTTTTAATACTTCTCTTTTTCTTTCGTAAACGACAAAGAACTAATGGGCTTGGGCTTTGGAGAAAATTGTGAGGCTTTGATGACGGAGGTGGAGGATTGCAGCAACATTCTTCACATGGGTTCAACGGCGGATCCGAGTGGGGGCTGTTTCAAGGGCAGATTTGGGTTTGGGGGGCGTCTGCAATGGCTGTTCTCCAGGAAGTGGTGGCTGCTGGTTGCACGGAAGTTGGGATTTTGGGATGAAGATGAACAGTATTTTTTATTTTTTAATTTGTAATAAAATAGCTTATATTTGTTTATAAACTTATGTGTTTTACTAAATTGTCCTTTTTCATATAGTTATTTGTGTAACGCGTGATATTTTTCATCCAAAATCTAATATAGAGGAATAAGTTCACTAAGGTCTTGTTTCACGTTCAAGTTCAAATTATATTTTTTCATCTCAGTTTTTATATTTTTTTGAAAATGTTTTATCTTTTATGAAAAGTCAATAAAAATTTTCAACTTAAACTGTACTTTTTCAACTCAAACTCATTCACCAAACGGATCCTAACAGTTCAAAATTTATGAGGAACAAATTCAGGATAAAAATTTGAAATTCATAGGAAACCATTTCTCTACTCAATATACTATATATAACTTTTTTTTTTCTCAAAATCTGACACGAACGCTTTTTGTTGAAAAATTGTTTGGTAAACACAGAAAAAAGCACAGCAAAAAATTACTCACTGAAAAGAGTGTACGATAATTAAGTTTGACCCAAGTTTCACAGGCAGAATTTTGCATAACCTAGTTTGTGAATTTATTTGGCAAACGCTGATAAGTCTGAAGTCTTCTTTCTTATCTTTTATGTCTCTATATCACTTCAATTAGATGGCATTTCCATCACCTTAAACTTGCATCTTATCAGCCAAAAAATATTTACAGAAATGAAAATGAAGACCAACCCAAGATTCTTAACGCTTGTTCTTCTCTTTTTGTATCTGTCTTTCGAGACAAATCTCTGTCTTGGAGGTGATACTATCTCTGCAAACCAGTCCCTCTCTGGTGACCAAACCATTGTGTCTGCAGGTGGAGTCTTTGTACTTGGATTCTTTCATCCAGGTAAGTCTCCGAACTACTATATAGGCATGTGGTACAAGCAAGTTACGAAGCAGACCGTCATTTGGGTTGCAAATAGAGAGAAACCGGTTTTAGATAGATTTTCTTCAGAACTCAAAATCTCAGATGGCAATTTAGTTCTTTTCAATGAGTCCAAAATCCCAATTTGGTCCACAAATGTGAACTCCACTAGCTCCACTTCTGTGGAGGCCGTTCTTTTGGATAGCGGAAACCTCGTCTTGAAACAAAAATCTAGTTCGGTACAACTGTTGTGGGAGAGTTTTCATCATCTAACTGATACCTTGCTCCCTGGATGTAAATTTGGATACAACAAAAAGACAAAAAGAGGGCAAGTTCTCACTTCATGGAAGAATCCAGAGGATCCCGCCCCGGGTCTCTTCTCAATTGAGCCAGTCCCAAGTGAAGACTCCTTTGTTATACGGTGGAATGGGTCTAGAAACTACTGGAGCAGCGGAGCTTGGAATGGACGCATTTTTGAGTTTGTGCCCGAGATGAGTGTTCATGAAATTTACAATTTTAGCTACATAACAAGCGATAACGAGAGTTATTTCATCTACTCTGTTCAAAACACTACGAAAACTGTATCTCGACTTACGATGGATGTTTCGGGGCAGCTGAAGCAACCATTGTGGGTGCCTCCTAAAGGATGGAATGTGATTTGGTCTTTCCCGAGGCAACAATGTCAAGTTTACGCCCTTTGCGGGCCATATGGAAGCTGCACGGAGAACACCTTGCCTTTCTGTAGCTGTTTGTGGGGATTCGAGCGAAGATCGCAAAGTGACTGGGACTTGAAGGACTACTCTGGAGGGTGCATCAGAAAGACGGAACTTCAATGTGACAACTTCAATCTTTCAAGTAGCAAGAAGGACAAATTCCTTGAACTTCACAGCATGTTGTTGCCTGAAAGTGAGAAAGCTTCGCGAGTAGATGTGAATTCCGCAACATGTGAATCAACTTGCTTAAATAACTGCTCTTGCACGGCTTATGCTTCTGACTCGAATGGTTGTTTAATTTGGACTGAAGATCTCTTAGATCTTCAGCAACTCCAAGCAGGGGACAAAAGTGGAAGAACTCTTTACGTTCGACTAGCAGCCTCTGAGTTTCGGAGTGGTAAGAATAGTAAGTGGCTGATCATTGGTGTTGCAGTGGGCTCAGCGTCAATAGTTCTCCTAGGCCTCATTCTGTTTTTAATTACGAGACGAAGAAACAAGATGATCCGAAGACGAAAAGAAGTGGATGGTTCGTTGACAGCGTTCAGCTACAAAGAACTGCAGAAAGCAACAAAGAACTTCTCAGAGAAATTAGGTGGAGGCGGCTTTGGTTCAGTCTTCAAGGGAATTTTACCCAACAACACTGTGATAGCTGTGAAGAAACTTGAAAGCATAGGCCAAGGAGAGAAGCAATTTCGAGCAGAAGTTGGCACAATTGGGAGAATCCAACATGTTAATCTGGTTCGGCTTTGTGGGTTCTGCTCTCAAGGTGCTAAAAAGTTGTTGGTTTATGATTACATGTCAAATGGCTCATTAGCTTCCCACCTATTCCATGAAAAGAATTCAAATGTCTTGGATTGGAAAACGAGGTACCAAATTGCTTTGGGGACAGCTAGAGGATTGGTGTATCTGCATGAAAAATGCAGAGACTGCATCATTCATTGCGATATTAAGCCCGAAAACATTCTTTTAGATGCTGAATTTTGTGCAAAAGTGGCAGATTTCGGGTTGGCCAAACTCATGGGAAGAGAGTTCAGTCGGGTCCTGACAAGCATGAGAGGGACAAGAGGCTATCTCGCACCAGAATGGATTGCAGGAGTGGCGATAACATCGAAAGCTGATGTTTACAGCTACGGAATGATGATATTCGAGCTTGTATCTGGAAGGAGAAACTCAGAGCAATTGGATTTAAACGGAAAAGTGTCAAAGTACTTTCCAAGTTTGGTCACTAGCATAGTAGTTGAAAGTGGAGATGTCCTTGGCCTATTAGACCTGAGGTTGGAGGGTAATGCTGAACTAGAAGAGCTTGAAAAAGTTTGTAAAATTGCTTGTTGGTGCACCCAAGATGACGAATCTCATAGGCCACCAATGAGTCAAGTAGTTCAAATGCTCGAGGGTAACATGGAGGTGCATTTACCGCCGATTCCTCGATCTTTCTACTTTTATGATGAGAACTAGGAGTGTTTTTCAGCTCAACTGCTCTCGCTGCCTCTAATGGAGCTCTGATTTTCCTTGTTCTTTTGAATAACCTAAAATAGTATGTTATACCCTGGTCATTTTATATATGTAAAATGTAATCTTGTGATTTCTGTTTTGTGGTTGTTTTTTTGGTTTTGGGCAAAAGTAGTGTAAAAATGTGTGGAAAGAAGATCACATTGCAAATCAAGCCTCATCATAGACCTTGATCATAGGCTGTCACTTATTCTTCATATCCAAATTTATGCCCTTAAGGCTATGTTTGGTAGCCTATATTATATTATATTAGGCATGATGTATTATATTGTGTTCTATTCAATTGCATTATCTATATACAGTGTTTGGTTATGCAGCATATTAAAAATGTTATTTTTAGTATAGTTTTTGGTATATTGTTAAATCGTATCATATTTGTAATTAATTTAAATTTTTTAGGGAATATTTCTTTAAATTTTAAATCATACAAAAAATTTAATAAAAACTTCATTTATGACCAGTTAGATCGGGGATGAGATCGGTTACGAGGCCGAGGTCAGGGTCAAGCCAATCCATCGCCGAGCCCCAACTGACTTGACCAAGGCCCGAGCTGGCCTGGACCCTGACCTAGACCCTTGCATCAAATAATATAGTGCAATACAATATTAATTAATATGACATTGATCGTATTATTCTATGATCTTATAATACAAAACACTTACAGTCCACCAAACATGTCCGTGTAATTTTACTTACCGTGTGGACTAGCTTTATTGCTATTTTTTCTTGTGCTGCACTATGAATATATATATATATATATATACACACACACGTATGTGACGTAGGAAGTCTAGAAAGATAGAATTTACCTGCCAAACCCGGACGGAGGACGGAATTGAAGCTCCGAATCCACCTAAAGAAAACCTCAAAGGGGAGGAATAGAGAGAGAAAACTCTCTGCAAATTCTTCAATACTAATAATCCAATTCCCCCAACTAGGTTACAGCAAGAAGATGATATAAAGTACGTAATAAAAAGAAAACTTGCGAAAACACCTTCATCACCACTAAACGACCTAGCGCACAACTAAAAACAAATGACAGCAACAAAATTAGACAATAGACAATCATGACCAGACTTAAACGACAAATATAGCATGGGACCAATATGCCTCCGTAGCCAATTAAATTTTAATGACGTAATATAATTTGGAATTCAAAAAATGCTCTTCGCATGGTTTCAATAAGCAAAAAGAGTCTCTCACGAGTTTGTTTGTTTTTGTGTGTGTGTGTGTGTTTTTTTTTTTTTTTTTCAAGCGTGTCTCTGCACTTCTCACCGTGTCTCCATACAACAGCTCTGGCACTGAATCAACGCTGTAACCTCAGGGGCACTGTTACCTGCTACGAATGGCCTAATTTCGATCACTGCATCGGTTCAACTTCCTCTGAAATTAACGCCATACACACGACTACCTCACGGAGAGCCATGAAACAGAAAAATTTAAAGGGACGAACGAAGGACATGAGACGTGAACAATCTTTTCTTTGTAGAGATGAGGTCCAAGGAATTTCATAAAGCAGTCAGATGTAAATTGGAGTTTCACCACTGGAAGGATTGCTTGAGCCATGTTACAAGGAGATTATTGAAAAATGTTATTATATATAAATTTTTTAAAGAATTTTGTCGTCCAAAAAGTACCCCTATATGGAGTTGTACAATTTTAAACTATTAAGACCATATCATAAACGTATTGCAACTGAAAATTATGCGAATTCAACACAATTTAAGTAAAAATCCGATGGTTCAAAATTTCGATATTTGTTGGTTTTTGTTTGTTTTGTTTTTGTTTTATTTTTTTATTTAATACCCTAATAAAGGATTCTTCTTTCTGTTTTTTTACCCATATTTGCTTATCAGGACTTTTGAAATTTTAGTTGATGGTCAATACATTTCTGAAAGCACCAATGGAGAGTTATTCTTTCCTGTGATGATACATCACAGTGCAGTAGCATTTTACCATTGCACGGCTTATTAGAAAGGATAAATTGCAATTGCCAAAAAATAAAAAAAATAAAAATGAATGAATGAATAAAATAAATAAATTAATTGCTCATTTGGTTTTCAATCTTTTTACAAAGTTGTAATTTGATCCCCTAATATTTTTTTCAGCCAAAAAAATAATGATAATAAAAAAATCCCTAAACTATTTTTTTTTTACATTTATTTAAAGAATTTAGAGACCTTTTAAACATTAAAACAAAATTAAGATCAAACGTAACTTTAATTTTTTTAAAATGGGGACTAAACGATTAATTAATTCTATTAAATTATGTTTGTAAAGCCAAATGTCTCTCGTAACAATGAGTAGTTGCAAAATTGTTTAAAAAAAAAAAAAAGAGGTGTTGAGAAATTTACGGAGAAAATGTAGTGAAACTTCGAAGGTGGTCTGGTCACATCACATGCCAAACTCAAAACAATTATTAAATTATTAGATTCTAGCTAAAGCACTTTGACTATGACTCTTGGATTTGTTATCTTTTGATATCAATTAGACTATATGAAGTTAAATGAGTTTTCTTGAAACAGGGCAGAAAACGTTAGAGAATCTTCCATGCTAAGTTCAACTTAAAGATTTTCTATATATATATATATATCCGTGGATAAATTCAACTTTAAGTTAAAACAAACAAAAGATGGCATGTTGAATGGTACATGAATCTTCAGCATGAAGGATGACGGGATTATTTTTGGAGAGATAAGAGAGAATGCTTAGGTCGTCCATGTCGGGGTAAAGAAATTCCACAATGTAGGCTTGACTTTGACATCTGTGTAGAGCGTAAAACGAATTATTTTTTTTTTTGACTTTTTGGTAATGGAGGAGACTTTGAAAAAATGTGGAGTGTACACTGAGAAGCTTCAGTACTGCTATTGCATCTCAAGTTGACCCACTAAAATGCTTACTTATTTGGGTTAATTTCATTTTTAACATTTATGGAAAAAATATTATTAAAGTTGACATCATTTTGTTATCTTTCATTCTTAGCACTGTCACGTCATCACCATCAATTAAGATGGATGTAAAAAGTCAAAAATACCCTCAGGCAATTCTAAATCTTATTTTTTTTTTTTTTCACTTCCCGCCTAGTCTCCCACCCATTTTGAAACCCAATTTTTCATATAATATCTTAACTTAATTTAAAACTATTTTCACTATTTAGAGAGAGAAACTTCCATCTAGAGAGAGAAACTACCATTTAGAGAGAGAAACTCTCACCGTCGGAAAAAAAATTTTTAACACTTCCATTTAACAAAAAAAAATTTAACAAAATCTAACATTTTTGGTCATTTTTCAGTAAATGCCATTCCTGTTATGACCTATCTCTAAAAATTTTTTTAAAAAAAGTTCTAACATTTTTGACAATTTTCCAGTAAAGGTCATAACAGTTATGACCACCCGGTCATAACAGTTATGACCTATGTCTAAAAAGTTTTTTTTTTTTAATCTAACATTTTTGGTCATTTTTTAGTAAATGTCATAACAGTTATGACTGGGTAACAGTTATGACCACCCGATCATAACAGTTATGACCTATGTCTAAAAAAAATTTTTAAAAAAAATCTAATATTTTTGGCTATTTTTTAGTAAATGTCATAACAGTTATGACCGGGGTAACAGTTATGACCACCCGGTCATAACAGTTATGACCTATGTCTAAAAAATTTTTTTAAAAAAAATCTAATATTTTTGACCATTTTTTAGTAAAGGTCATTCCTGTTATGACCACCCGGTCATAACAATTATGACCTATGTCTAAAAAGTTTTTTTTCAAAAAAATCTAATATTTTTTGTCATTTTTTAGTAAATGTCATTTCTGTTATGACCACTCGGTCATAACAGTTATGACCTATATCTAAAAATAATTTTAAAAAAATTCTAACATTTTTGGCCATTCACATAGATAAAAATAAGGTCATTAGAAAAAATTACCAACTGGTCATTATATAAATGATCAACCCCTGTAAATGATACCAACAGTAATAATATTTAATATAGTATAAAAATTTATATAAACCAATACACTAAATTTTCCTCTCAAAATCGAAATACCCAACTAACAAACATTTAGTTTATGTCACAAAATCAAATAAAAATAAAAACATTATAATTTTTATGCAATATTTTTTTTTTTTTTTTTTTTCATAAATCAACTAGCAATACAGATTTCCTCCTTATTTTTCTTCGATCATTTCTCGGGCGCCCTTCTTTTTTTCTCTGGTTCCGGTTTTTGAGGATTTTTCTCCGCCGATGGCCTTTTCTCTACCGAAGCAAGTAGCCGAACATTCCTCTTTTCGGGAGTAATGTTTTTCTCCTCCAACTTCTTGGGTTTGGATATGGGAGGCTCAAGAAATTTCAACTGGTTTTGGGTGGTTTAATAATATTCTCCAGCTATTACAGAGTTTGAAAAAGCTTTATAGAGGGCGTTGATGGTAGTTTCCGATAGTTTCCGAGTGATTTTTAGAGTGGTTTCTGACGGTGAGAGTTTCTCTCTCTAGATGGAAGTTTCTCTCTCTAAAATAGTGAAAATAGTTTTAAATCAAGATAAGATATTATATGAAGATTTAGGTTTCAAAATGGGTGGGGAGCTAGGCGGGAAAGTGAAAAAAAATAAGATTTAGGCTTGCCTGAGGGTAATTTTGACTTTTTACATCCATCTTAATTGATGATGATGACGTGACAGTGCTAGGAATGAAAGGAAACAAAAGTGATGCCAATTTTAATAATACTTTTTCCACAAGTACTAAAAATGAAATTAACCCTACTTATTTTCATGCTATAATATATTATTAACATGCTTGCTTTATACAGAATAGCAGCTAAAAAGCTTTATCAAAAAAGATTGAAACAAAATCCTGATCTTAAATTTTGCCAATCCTCCCCTCAAAAAAAAAAAAAAAGAGAGAAAAGAGAAACACTTAGTCCTCTCTCCAAGACCAAATCTTGGAAGAGAGTTTTTTTTTTTTTTTTTTTTTTTTTTTTTTTTTTTTTTCATTTCATGTAGAAAAAAACATTCTAATTTGGTGCACCTTTATAATCTAACTGTTCTCATCCGTTGGATCTTATCCTATTGATGGGGTAAAACTTTTTATCCCAACGTAGAATTCCCCTTAAATGTTATATTTTTTTTGTCAAATTAACCATATGAATTTTTGTTGCGATGCATTTAAAAACTAGTATAAGAAAAAAAAAATCTTTCCAAAAAATAAATATAGAAAATAATGATCTCTCATATGTCAAAAAAAAATTAAAGAAAATGGAAGAGAGAAAAAAAAATGGTTACCCCAAGGTTGATTTCAAATATATACACTCGCCATAATGTTGTTCTTAAGCTAATTTGCACAAACCGAACCACATAATTTTGGAATGATCATGCTTTTCAAAACTTATTATTATTTTTTTTAATCATTTGGTCTTTTTTACTAATAGAAGTTAAAATTTTGGATGAAATAGATTACTTGTATGACATATATAAGTTAAATTATGTAAAATAAAATAAAAAAAATTCTTCAATACTCATAAATAATAATCATGTATGATTAATGTGATATTTCTATTAAATTTTTAACATCAATTCATTAAAAAGACCATTTTACACTCTTTTAAAAGAGTTTGGAGATCTTTTTATCTAAAAAAAGACTAAATTGTAATTTTCTGAAAAAAAAAAAAGAACCAAACGAGTAATTTTATCGTATTAAAATATGTTTCTAAAATCTACTCTCTCTCATAACAATGAGTTGTTGAAAAATTATTTGTCAAAAAAATGAGTAGTTGAGAAATTTACCGACAAAAACCAAACTCAAACAAAAAATAAAAGAAGAAAAGAGAGAATATCACGGAGGAAAGAACCAAATGCTATGTTTATATTTTTTTATTAAATAAATATATTCTAGTTGTAAAGCACTTTGATTATGACTTTTAGCTTATGTTTTGTTCGCCGATTGAAAATGAAATTTAAAGTTAGAACTGGTTATTTTTTAAAAATTAGTTATAATTTTTATTGATTTTTTAAAAAAGACAAATATTAAGATGAAAAGTGCAGTATAATTAAAATTGAGTTGAAATATCAAACGAATTGTTAGATTTTTATCTTTTAATAGTGTTTAAATTATGTAATGTTAAATGAGTTTTCTTGAAACATAGCAGAAAACGTTAGACAATCTTCCATCCTAAGTTCAACTTAAAGATTATATATATATATATATATATATATTTTTCCGTCGATAAATTCAACTTAAGTAAAACAAACAAAGCATGGCATGTTCAATGGTACATGCATCCTCAGCATGAAGGATAACGGGATTTTTTTTGGAGAGATAAGAGAGAATGCATAGGTCGTCCATGTCGGTGTAAAGAAATTCCATAATGTAGGCTTGACTTTGACATCTGTGTAGAGCGTAAAACGAATGTTTTCTTTTTGACTTTTTGGTAATGGAGGAGACTTTGAAAAAATGTGGAGTGTACACTGAGAAGCTTCAGTACTGCTATTGCATCTCAAGTTGACCCACTAAAATGCTTACTTATTTTCATGTTACAATATACTATTAACATGCTTGCTTTATACAGAATAGCAGCTAAAAGGCTTTATCAAAATAGACTGAAATAAAATCCTAATCTTAGGGTCTGTTTGATAATTGAGTTTGAGTTAAAAAAATACAGTTTGAGATGAAAATTTTGTTGACTTTTCAGAAAAATATAAAAACTGAGATGAAAAAAATACGGTTTGAGATGAATTACCAAACGAGGCTTTAATTTTTGTCAATCCTCCCCTAAAATAAAATAAAATAAAATAAAATAAAATAAAAAACGCTTAGTCCCCTCTCCAAGACCCAAATCTAGGCTCGCCTAACCGAGGACCCTCCACCGCCCTAGGAAGAGAGGTTTTTGTTTATTTATTTATTTATTTTTTTAAGTATAATCCCATGTAGAAAGAAATATTCTAATTTGGTGCACCTTTGTAATCTAACCGTTCTCATCCGTTAGATCTTATCCTATTGATGGGGTAAATTTTTTTATCCTAAAGTAGAATTCCCCTTAAATGTATATATATATATATATATATATATATTTTTTTTTTCAAATTAACCATATGAATTTTTGTTGCTAATATTTCCAAAAAATAAATAGATAAATAGAAAATAATGATCTCTCAAATGTAAAAAAAATAAAAAAAAAATAAAGAAAATGGAAGAGAGAAAAAAAAAAAACCCCCACGGTTGATTTTAAATTTATACACTCGCCATAATGTTGTACTTAAGCTAATTTGCACAAACCGAACCACATAATTTTGGAATGGTCATGCTTTTCAATTTTTTTTTTAATCATTTGGTCTTTTTTACTAATAGAAGTTAAAATTTTTTGATGAAATAGATTACTTGTATGATATATATAAGTTAAATTATGTAAAAAAAATTTCTTAAATACTCATAAATAATAAATCATGTATGATAAATGTAATTTTTTCTATTTAATTTTTAACATCAATTCATTAAAAAGACCATTTTACACTTTTTTAAAAAAGTTTGGAGATCTTTTTATCATAAAAGACTAAATTATAATTTTCTGAAAAAAAATAAGAACTAAACGAGTAATTTTATTGTATTAAAATATGTTTCTAAAATCTACTCTCTCTCATAACAATGAGTTGTTGAAAAATTATTTGTCAAAAAAATGAGTAGTTGAGAAATTTACCGACAAAAATCAAACTCAAACAAAACAAATAAAAGAAGAAAAGAGATAATAACACGGAGGAAAGAACCCAATGCTATGTGTATATATATTTTTATTAAATAATTATATTCTAGTTCTAAAGCACTTTAATTATGACTTTTAACTTACGTTTCGTTCGCCGATTGGAAATGAAATTTAAAGTTGGAGTTGGTTTTTTTTCAAAATTAGTTGTAATTTCTGTTGACTTTAAAAAAAAAAAAAAAAACAAAAACAAAAACTAAGATGAAAAGTACAGTATAATTAAAATTAAGTTGAAATATCAAACGAAATATTAGACTTTTTATCTTTTAATAGTGTTTAAATTATGTAATGTAAATGAGTTTTCTTGAAACAGGGCAGAAAACGTTAGACAATCTTCCATCCTAAGTTCAACTTAAAGATTATATATATATATATTTTTTTCCCGTGGATAAATTCAACTTAAGTTGAAACAAACAAAGCATGGCATGTTCAATGGTACATGCATCCTCTGCATGAAGGATAACGGGATTTTTTTTGGAGAGATAAGAGAGTTGGCCTTGCTTAATGCTTAGGTAGTCCATGTCGGGGTAAAGAAATTACATAACGTAGGCTTGGCTTTGAAATCTGTGTAGAGTGTAAAACGAATATTTTCTTTTTGACTTATTGCTAATGGAGGAGACTTTGAAAAAATGTGGAGTGTACACTGAGAAGCTTCAGTACTGTTATTGCATCTCAAGTTGACGCACTAAAATGCTTACTTAATTTCATGCTACAATATCATATAAACATGCTTGTTTTTTACAGAGTATCAGCTAAAAAAGCTTTATCAAAATAGACTGAAACAAAATCCTAATCTTAATTTTTGCCAATCCTCCCCTTCAAAAAAAAAAAAAAAAAAAATTTGCCAATCCCCGTATACAAAAAAAAAAAAATTGTTCAACCATGTTGTACAAGAAGATCCAACCAAGTTTCGTTCTTGTTGTTCTCATCCAGTGCCTATTTCTCAAGAACTATTTGGCCACTGGAGCAGATACCATCTCGGCCAACCAATCTCTGTCTGGAGACCAAACCATTGTCTCTGCAAGTGGAATCTTCGTCCTCGGATTCTTTGCACCAGGTACTTCTTCAAACTACTACATAGGCATGTGGTACACAGTCCCTCCCCAAACAGTAGTTTGGGTGGCCAATAGGGAGAAGCCTGTTTCAGATAGATTTTCTTCACAACTAAGAATCTCACATGGCAATTTAGTTCTCTTCAATGAGACCAAATTCCCGATTTGGTCCACGAATGTGAACTCCAGTACTAGTTCACCTTCAATTGAAGCAGTTCTTTTGGACAATGGAAACCTTGTCTTAAAAGACAGATCTAATTTGTCAAAACCAACACTGTGGGAAAGTTTTGATCATCTAACTGATACATGGCTGTCTGGTAGTAAACTTGGATACAACAAGAAGACCGGATATAAGCACGTTCTCACTTCATGGAAGAATTCAAAAGATCCTTCTCCTGGTGTCTTCTCTCTGGAGCCAGTCCCAAGTGATAACTCTTTTGTGATCATGCGGAACAAGTCTAAGATTCACTGGAGCACTGGAGCTTGGGTTGAAGGCTCAGGATATTTTACCAAAATCCCTGAGATGGCACAAAGTAACTACATCACCTACACCTTTGTCTCAAATGACAATGGTATGTATGTAACCTATTCCGTTATTCCCGGAAACAAAAAAATCTACTCTCTCTCTGCCAATGGAATAGCTAGATATGTGATGGATATTTCCGGGCAGTTTAAGGAACTAGTACTAAGTCCTAACAAGGAATGGAATTCGTTTTGGGCTCAGCCAAGAGAACAATGCGAAATCCTTGATTTTTGTGGGGCATATGGAAGCTGCAATGCTGACTCGGTGCCCTTCTGTAGCTGTTTGAGGGGGTTTGAACCCAAGTCGCGGCAGGATTGGAATTCGGAGGACTATTCTGGTGGGTGCACCAGAAAAACCAAGCTTCAGTGTGGGAACAATGCTAGTGTAAATGGTGAGGAAGACAGATTTGCAGAAATTCCAAGTATGTTGTTGCCTGAAAATAAACAATCTGAGCAAGTAGAGAATATTGCAACGTGTGAATCTATCTGCTACAACAACTGCTCATGTACTGCTTATGCTTATGACGACAATCAATGTTCCATTTGGAGTGGAAATCTCTTTAATCTGCAACAGGTCGGCACAGGTGACGAGAGAGGCAGAAGTCTCTACATTCGATTGGCCGCTTCAGAGGTTCGGAGTAGTAAAAATAGAAAGGGACTAGCCATTGGCGTAGGAGTTGGCTCGGCTGTTGGGTCAATAGTTTTACTAGTACTAATTTTGTTTTTAGTGTTGAGGAGAAAGAAGAATGGAAAAGGAATAGAGGGCTCGTTGATGGCATTTGGGTATAGGGATTTGCAAAATGCAACAAAGAACTTCTCTGAGAGATTGGGTGGAGGGGGATTTGGTTCAGTTTTCAAAGGGATGCTACCCGACTCTACTATGATAGCAGTGAAGAAGCTTGAAAGAGTCGGCCAAGGAGAGAAGCAATTTAGAGCAGAAGTTAGCACAATCGGGACAATCCAACATGTTAATCTAGTTCGACTTCGTGGGTTCTGCTCTCAAGGTACTCAAAAGTTGTTGGTCTATGATTACATGTCCAATGGCTCTTTAGCTTCTCAGCTTTTCGACAAAAGAAGTTCGAATGTCTTGGATTGGAAAACAAGGTACCAAATTGCTATAGGAACAGCAAGAGGGTTAATTTATCTACACGAGAAGTGCAGAGATTGCATCATACACTGCGATATCAAGCCCGAAAATGTTCTTTTAGATGTGGAGTTTTGTCCCAAAGTGGCAGATTTCGGGTTAGCCAAGCTTCTTGGAAGGGAATTCAGCCGGGTCCTGACAAGCATGAGGGGAACAAGAGGTTATCTCGCTCCGGAGTGGATCAGTGGAGTGGCAATAACATCCAAAGCAGATGTATACAGCTACGGTATGATGCTTTTCGAGATTTTATCAGGGAGGAGAAACTCGGAGCAAACAGAATCAAATGGAAAACTTAAGTACTTCCCAAGTATGGCTGTAAGCACTGTAGTTGGAGGAGGGAATTTGCTGAGCCTAATAGATGACAGACTAGAAGGTAATGTCGTTGTCGAAGAGGTTGAAAGAGTGTGTAAAGTAGCTTGTTGGTGCATCCAAGATGATGAATCTCAGAGGCCGTCGATGAGTGAAGTAGTTCAAATGCTTGAGGGAATTACGGATGTGAGCTCACCCCCAATTCCGCGATGTCTCCGGATATTCGACGACAATGAGGAGAACGAGAATTTCTTTGTGAGGAATCCTCAAGACAAGAGCACATAATCTTGACTAATTTTTATTCGAATCGGAAAGAAAAAATGTTTTGTTTTCCCTGTTAGATTTACTTTATGCTTTGTTATATGAGTTTTCCTGACTCAGGTTTCTATAAGCCCATTGTGTAGTTTGCATAAAAATGGTTTTTTTTTTTTTTTTTTTTTTTTTTTTTTTTTCCTTTTTTGAAAATAAGATTGCCAGGAGCAACTGAAGTGCCTTGTGTTGAAAAGTCTCGGATCTTATAATTAATGAAAAAACAAAATAGATTTTTGCTTTTTTTTTTTTTTTTTTTTGGATTAAAGAAGCATACGTGAAGTGCGAGGTTTTCTATAGACAAAAAGGGGAAGATAAAAGATAATAGTGGTGAAAACAACGACAGCTTGAAAATAACGATAAATGGGAAACAATCACATAACAAATATAACAACACTGAATATGAAAAACCTGTGCCATAGGGATATAATGACAAATCCTCAGAGTATTTGATTGAGATGCAAAAATATACTCTGTACCTAATTATAATGCTCAAATTATCCTCTTTGTTTTTCTAACAAAATCCCTTCTTCTGTTTTTCTTATTACACAAAATCCCCTTAAATGTTTGGGAATTCTACAATGGGGTAAAGCTACTTTACACCCCGTCCCCGCATTCTCTTCTTCGGCGCCAAGTTCGCCTCCCACCCCACTGCATGGTCTTCTCTGACACAGAGTCCTCCCGTGCCAAGCCCCCACCCCCCTCCGCCGTTTTCTCTGGCGCTGAGGTGCACTCCCCCCACCCCCCCCCCCCCCCCCGCGCCCGAAAAAAAAAAACGCTTAGTCCCCTCTCCAAAACCCAGATCTAGGCTTGCCTAACTGAGGACCCCCCCACCGTCGCCTCCGGCGAGCTCGGTCCGAAGAACGAACTTCCCCCGCCCCACCCCCAAAATAAGCTTCCCCCCCCCCCCTCCCCCCTCCTTCCACAACAAAGCCCCCACAACGTTCGGCAACGATGAATAGCGCCCCCGCCGCCACACACACACACACACGACGCAGATCTGGCTCGCGGGGGGTCTCGTGGTGGTGGTTCGCCGTCGCCGCGGTAAACGCTTGGTCGCCGTCGGCGGGGGGGGGGGGGGTGGGGTGTGGGGGGCTGGGAAGTTTGCTGTGAGGAAGATAGGGTTTTTTTTTTTTTTTTTTTTTTAGTATAATCACATGTGGAAAGAAACATTCTAATTTGGTGCATCTTTGTAATTCAACCATTAGATCTTATCCTATTGATGGGGGTAAATTTTTTTATCCCATTATAGAATTTCCCATAATATTTTTAGTCAAAGTTAACCATATGAATTTTTGAATTTATTTAAAGAGTTTAGACATCTTTTAAACATTAACAAAAAAATTGAGATCAAATGTAACTTTATAAACAAAAAAAATAAATAAATAAATTAGGGACTAAATAAATAATTAATTCTATTAAAATATGTTTGTAAAGCCAAATCTCTCTCCTAATAATGAGTAGTTGCAAAATTGTTTATAAAAAAACCAAAAAAAAAAAAAAAAAAAGATTTTGAGTAGTTGAGAAATTAACGGAGAAAATGTAGTGAAACTTCGAATTAAATTATTAGATTCTAGCTAAAGCACTTTGACTATGACTCTTGGATTTGTTATCTTTTTTTATATTAATTAGATTATATGAAATTAAATGAGTTTTCTTGAAACAGGGCAATCTTTCCATCCTAAGTTCAACTTAAAGATTATATATATATATATATATATATAGATATATATTTTCCGTGGATAAATTCAACTAAAGTTAAAACAAACAAAACATGGCATGTTCAATGGTACATGCATCCTCTGCATGAAGAATAACGGGCTTTTCTTTGGAGAGATAAGAGAGTTGACCTTGCTTAATGCTTAGGTCGTCCATGTCTGGGTAAAGAAATTCCATAACGTCGGCTTGGTTTTGAGATCTGTAAGACGAATATTTTCTTTTTGACTTGTTGCTAATGGAGGAGACTTTGAAAAAATGTGGAGTGTACACTGAGAAGCTTCAGTACTGTTATTGCATCTCAAGTTGACCCACTAAAATGCCTTACTTATTTTCATGCTACAATATAATATTAACATGCTTGCTTTTTACAGAATAGCAGCTAAAAAGCTTTATCAAAATAGACCGAAACAAAATCCTAATCTTAATTTTTGTCAATCCCTGTAACGATCATCGCGATCGTTACAGTTGACTTCTTATTTAATCATTTATCTTGTATAAAATTATAAAAAAATATTAAACTTGAAATAAAAATCTTGACATTACGGAAAATTTTACTTAGATAATTTTAGAAAATTCTAGAATTTTTTTTAAACTATATCAAAATAACCTTCATAATTAAAAAAAAAAAATTTAAAACCTATCTCATAAAGTAAAATTTAAGTCCATATAAATCATCAAATCAAATAACAATAAACTGAAGTCTTAAAACTTTATTTGAAATTAAAAAAGTCCATCTCATTGTCGTTCATCCCGTTTTCCTATCACACATTGTCCCGCTCTTCCGCTCAAAGCTCCTCCAAAACTATATCTTATTATTTTTTTTATCTACAACATGAATTAACTTATAAAAACAATGGCTTAGTAAGACACTTAAATCTCACAAACATAAATAAATATTTTTCTTTTATCATCATAAATATAAACATAATTTAAAAAACTTTTTAACTTTTAAAACCGTCATATTTTGGGTCCGGCGTTGTACTATTATAGCGTGCAAGTCACGGAAGGAGTGAGGTAGCAAATCCCAAACAACGGTGACAAAAATTCCGCTCACCGGACAACATCATCATCATCATCATCATCATCATCATCAAGGGTGTACAATACTATTTAAGAACATAAAAAAAAAAAAAAAAAACATTTGTATACAAATATATACTTTTCATCAAAACGTTATTATAGGAGAAGTATTATTTAAGAATATCATAACATCATCATCAAAATCAAAACATATACTTCTCAAATATATGATTCATGTTGTAGGTGAGAGTGTACTTACATAAATGTCTTACTTAACTTTTTTAAATTTTCCAATGGTAACCCGCGATTGAGTTCTCGGGTGCTCGCCTTTAGAACCGTTCATGTAATAAATATTAAATATAATAAAATCAACAAAAAATCATAATAATTCATTAAGCATATCCGTCGTATCATAATAGCGTCTAATAGGCCATTTCATCATTCAATAATATCAAAACACAAAAATCGAACAATTTCACAAAATTACAAAACTTTACAAAAACTGACAGTCAGATCTCTGTTCCTCCAAAAATTCATAAAAATTCATACAAGACTCCAAATGATCTAAAATTAATTGTAAACAAAAGTAGACATCCATATATTTATAACGGTACCTAATTCGTTAAAAATGAAGACCGTTTGGACCCTAAAAAATAGTTTTGAATCTGATTACCAAAATTTTATAGAAACTGGCAGCTAGACCTTTGTCCATTTGAAAAATCATAAAGATTCATATATGTCTCCAAACGATCTGAAACTAATTTCAATTAAAATTAGACATTTAGTTTTTTTCTAATAATATCAAATTCATTAAAAACGGAGACCGTTTGGATCCTCAAAAATAGTTTTGAATACTAATAGCTAAAATTTTACATAATTTGGTAGCCGGACCTCTGTCTCTGTGAAAAATCATAAAAATTCATATATATATATATATATCCAAACAATATGAGATAGATTTCAAATAAAAGTAGACATCTAGTACTTTCCAAAAATACTAAATTTGTTAAAAATGGAATCCGTTTGCATCTTCAATAATAGTTAGGAATACTTATCATAAAACATGAAAATTTTCATTTAGCAATGGTCAAATCCAAAAATTCATTAAAAATATAAAAATTATCACCATAACGTACATGATTCATACACACACACACACACATGAAAGAGCCCTAAGATATGTTTCTAACATATAAAATTATTAAATCACCATACAAATAAAATCATGAATCAAGAAATCAAAAACCCTAAAATTGTCTTGTTTACAAAATCAACCATATAGTCATTCCTTCGATCATCATTCCATAAATATTTCTTATCATCTCCTTACACTCACAAGATGAAACTCATCAAGAAAATCACTCAACCCCCCCCCCCCCCCCCCCCCCCCCCCCCCGAAGAATCTCAAACTAAAAAGAGCAATAATAATAATCATCAAACAATGAAACAAACATACCTTGAAATCCTTTTGATTTTGGCTTGGATGAATTGGAGGTTTGGTGGATTTTTTTTTTCTTCTTTTTGTGCATGTGAGAGGGGTAGAGAAAGCAAGAGAAAGAGAATGAGAATGACAGTACGTAGGAGAGGGAGAGAGAGAGAGCATGTAAGAAGGAAAAATAGGAATATTATAAAATAAATTGTGAGTAATTTAATCCTAATAAATTTTGGAATTAATTGAGATTCAATTTTTGGTTTAATTGTGTTGATGCCAAAAACCTTTGGCCCAACACCCAATGAGATCATTTGACGTGATCCACCTTAAACAGTCGGATGATGGGGGGCACAAGTATGGGTTAGTATTGGTGCGGGTGGCAAGTACTGTGTCAGTCCGGTCAGGCGGTGAAGGCTTGCGCTAAGGCAGGAGCAAGGACAAGTACAGTAACAGGCAGTAGATATTAGGTGTCAGCTTATGCATTGTAGTGGGCGTGACGTGCTGTATTATGGTACCGTTGTCAGTCGGTACAGGACGGCGTGGCAGGAATAGTATTGGGCCGATAACCCGACAGAGGTTCAGCAATGGTCAGGAAAGTGTTGCCCAGACCAGTATTACGGGCCCCGACAATAATATGCTCGTGTCTCTGGATGATGGTTAACTTGAGGACCAGCAGTATATTAGAGGTGGTGGTATATCAATTTGGCTCCCGGGAAAGAATCCTCAACTATTTTTTCTGGTCTGGTCATGTATACGCGGTCATTGGCTCTTCTACACTGATCGTGAAAAAATGTCTATTTGTTCTCACGCAGCTTATTCACCGGTGAAAAGGTGGTCTTTTGATGTCGGAGAAATTATACCATCAACAAATTGTCTCTTAATAGGTGGGGAATGGCTGTCATTAGGGTGTGAAAACGTGTGGGAGACAAAGGAAAAAGCTAGGTCAACTTCTAGAATTTTCACACCTACAATCACATGTAGTAAACTGGTTGGTGACAGTTGGTATTTAGATAGTATACTGATCATAACTTCTTATTCCGATATCGGATTTGCACAAATGAGTAGTTGTTGGAAAGCTTATGAAAAGCTATATAAGTTATCTAAATTATAGAAATAATTTTTGACATTTAAAGGTTCATATTTGAGTTGGAAATTAACATCATATAAAATATGTCATTTTTGAATAACATACTTTCCCTCCCCCCCCCCCCCCCCCCTCTATTTCTTCTTCATGTTTTCAATTCAACATTCCCATTTTTGTTCTTCCTTTTATCCGATTGCCATTTATAGATGATTTATATATATACATATATGTATATAACTATACACATCATACTACACATATACATATATATTACGTAACATACTTATATTCAAAATATTTCTTTAATTAACCTATCACACAAAATTATCAAATCATCATAAAAATTCATCAATTTTGGCAAGAACTTTGTTCTAGTACATCGAGTCCCCGTCGCGTCACCTGTGAAAAATAACTCAACATAACATTAGAATTAAGAAATTACTATCTCATCACATTATCCATGTTAATTCAAAAGTTAATTTTCTAACAATATTGATACGTAGCATTTGAGGCGTTACAATCCCCACATTCAAAAAAAACTTGTTTAACAATGTTGTACAAGAAGATCCAAGCAAGTTTCGTTCTCGTTGTTCTCATCCAGTGCCAATTTCTCAAGAACCATTTGGCCACTGGAGATGATACCATCTCTACCAACCAATCTCTGTCTAGAGACCAAACCATTGTCTTTGAAAGTGGAATCTTCGTCCTCGGATTCTTTGCACCAATTACTTCTTCAAACTAGTACATAGGCAAGTGATACAAAGTCCCTCCCCAAACAGTAGTTTGGGTGGCAATAGGGAGAAGCCTGTTTCAAATAGATTTTCTTCACAACTAAGAATCTCACATGGCAATTTAGTTCTCTTCAATAAGTCCAAATTCCCGATTTGGTCCACAAATGTGAACTCCAATACTAGCTCACCTTCAATTGAAGCATTTCCTTTGCACAATGGAAACCTTGTCTTAAAGACAGATCTAACTTGTCAAAACCAACATTGTAGGAAAGTTTTGATCATCTAACTAATACATGGCTGCCTCGTAGTAAACTTGGATACAACAAGAAGACTGGATATAAGCACATTATCACTTCATGGAAGAATTCAAAAGATCCTTCTTCCAGTGTCTTCTTTCTGGAGCGAGTCCCAAGTGATAACTCTTTCGTGATCTTTCGGGATAAGTCTAAGATCCATTGGAGTACTGGAGCTTAGGTTGAAAGAACTGGATATTTTAGCTCAATCCTTGAGATGGAACAAAGTAACTACATGACATACACCTTTGTCTCAAATGACAATGGGATGTATGTAACCTATTCCATTATTCCCGAAAATAAAAATAAAAAAATTCTACTATCTCTCTCTGCCAATGGAATAGCTAGATATGTGATGGATATTTCTGGGCAGTTTAAGGAACTAGTACTAAGTCCTAACAAGGAATGGAATTCGTTTTGGGCTCAGCCAAGAGAACAATGCGAAATCCTTGATTTTTGTGTGGCATATGGAAGCTGCAATGCTAACTCTGTGCCCTTCTATAGCTGTTTGAGGGGGTTTGATTATATGTTACGTCAGGATTGGAATTCGGAAGACTCTTCTGGCAGGTTCACTAGAGAAACCAAGCTTCATTGTGGGAACAATGCTAGTGTAAATGGTGAGGAAGACAGATTTGTAGAAATTTCAAGTATGTTGTTGCCTGAAAATAAACAATCTGAGCAAGTAGAGAATATTGCAATGTGTGAATCTATCTACTACAACAACTATTCATGTACTGCTTATGCTTATGACGACAATCAATGTTCCATTTGGAGTGGAAATCTCTTAAATCTGCAACAGGTCGGCATAGGTGATGAGAGAGGCAGAAGTCTCTACATTCGATTGGCCGCTTTAGAGGTTCAGAGTAGTAAAAATTGAAAGGGACTAACCAATGGTGTAGGAGTTGGCTCGGCTGTTGGGTCAATAGTTATACTTGTACTAATTCTGTTTTTAATGTTGAGGAGAAAGAAGAATGGAAAAAGGAATAAAAGGCTCATTGATGGCATTTGGGTATAGGGATTTGCAAAATGCAACAAAGAACTTCTCTAAGAGATTGGGCAGAGGGGGATTTGGCTCAGTTCCTAGGAGAGGAGCAATTTCGAGTAGAAGTTAGCACAATCGGGACAATCCAACATGTTAATCTAGTTCGACTTCGTGGGTTCTGCTCTCAAGGTACTCAAAAGTTGTTGGTCTATGATTACATGTCCAATGGCTCTTTAATATTCAGAGTTTATAAATGAACCATATACTTTATTCTGCAGAAAATAAATACAAAATGTGTTTGTAACAGAGAACATCAAAATACAAACTCCCACTAAACATGCACGTCGTTAAATAAAACAACACCTATATGAGTAGTGTGCTCATGAAAGACCTCGGGTGGTAAACCCTTAGTAATTGGATCCGCAATCATGGAGTTTATCCCGATATATTCTATAGCCACTTGATGACTCTGAACTCTTTCTTTAACAATGAGAAACTTGAGGTCTATGTGTTTCGACTTCGCAGAGCTTCTGTTGTTATTCGAATAAAGCACAGCCGAATTATTGTCATAATATATCTTTAATGGTCTTTCAATACCATCCACAATTCACATCCCAGTAAATTTTTTTACAGCCATATCCTATGATTAGATGCCTCATAACAAACTATAAACTAAACTGCCATATTGGAAGAAGCTATGAGTGTATGCTTAACACTCTTCCAGAAGATAGCTACTCCAGCTAATAGGTAGACATAGCCCGACGTCGATCTTTTATTGTCTTGGCATCCAGCAAAATCAGAATTAGAATATCCAACAATCTCTAAATGATCTGATCTCCGATAAATGAGCATGTGTTTTTGTTCTCTACAAATATCACATAACTCGTTTGGTTGATTTTTAATGATCTATCCCTGTGTTACTTAAATATCTGTCTAATATTCCCACTATGAATGCAATATCCAGATGTGTGCATACTTCAACATATATAAGACTTCCTACATCTGACGCATAAGGAATCTTTTGCATTTCTTTCCATTCTAACTCATTTTAGGGGCAGTGACTAGACTGAACTTGTCTCCCTTAACAACATGGATGTCTCCTGTTGCACAACCTATCATGCCGAATCTAACAAGAACTCTTTCGATATAGCTTTTTTGTGATAACCCAAGGATACCTCGAGAGTGATCTCGATGTATATGTATGCCTAATACAAAAGAGGCATCCTCAAGATCTTTCATCTCAAAATTCTTAGTCAAAAATCTCTTGGTTTCATATAATAAGCTTTTATCACTGCTAGCAAGCAGTATGTCATCGACATATAACACCATGAATATGTACTTACTCCCACTGAACTTATGATATACACAATCATCAAACTTATTTACCTCAAAACCATACGAGATAATAACTTGATGAAACTTGTAATACCATTGACAAGAAGCCTGTTTGAGACTATAGATGGATTTCTTCAGTTTGCAGACCATTTTCTTTGGGTCACCGGAAACAAAGTTTTATGGTTGCACCATATAAATCGTCTCGTCAATGTCACCATTGAGAAACACAATCTTTACATCCATTTGATGTAGCTCCAAATCAAAATGAGCCACAAGTATCATTATGATCTTGAAAGAGTCTTTCGTTGAAATCGGAGAGAAAGTCTCTTTGTAATCAATGCCTTCCTTCAGAGTGAAACCCTTGGCAATTAGACGAGCCTTATATCTCTCAACATTGCCTTTTGAATCCCTTTTGGTCTTAATATCCATCTGGAACCAATGGGTTTCGCACCTTCAGGCAATTCGACGAGATCTCAAATGTCATTGTCCTTCATGGATTTCATCCATCATTTATGGCACGAATCCACTTTTGAGAATTAGAACTTTCTTTGGGTTGATGGAAGTTGATTAGATCATCTTCCACCACTCCTATATCAACCTCATGTTCTTGGAGGAAAACGACATAGTCATCCGGAATCGCATTTTTCCTTTCTCTAGTGGATCTTCTCAATGGCATATTCTATTTAGGTTGTTGAGTTTGCACTTTAGGTATAATTTCTTCATTGTGCATAAGGAGTTCTTCTACATTGTCTTGATATTCTGGATTTGCATTTTGAACAATGTCAGGAATAGGAGCTTGATCATTATCAGTAGTAATAACAAGAAGAGAAACAAATTCCTCTTCAAAGACAATGTCTCTAACCTTATCTCCCCAAAAAAACTCAACTTTCTCAAGAAATTTTGCATTTCCCGTCTTGAAAAATGTTCTAGCATTGGGATCTAAAAATTTGAAATCCCTCGAGCGTAGAGTACCCAACAAAATAGCAGCTTACAGTTTTTGAGTCCATTATCTTTTCATTTGGCCTGTAAGGCCTTTCCTTTGTTGGACAACCCCAAATGTGTAGATGCCTAATATTAGGCTTCTTGCCTGTCCATAGTTTATAAGGGTTTTAGCTACTGCTTTACTTAGAGTCCTATTGAGAATATATGCTGAAGTCTTTAGAGCTTCTCCCCAGAAGGATTCTAGTAAAGAATAATGATTAATCATACTTCTTACCATGTCCTTAATCATTCTGTTTCGTTTATCTGCATCACCATTCATGCTAGGTTTGCCTGGCATTGTGTATTGCAGGACGATACTGCATTCATCTAGGAATTTCGCAAAAGGTCCTAGACATTATTCACTAAATCCATCATATCTACCATAATATTCACCACCACGGTCAGATGTGACAGTTTTAATTTTCTTGCCAAGTTGATTTTCAACTTCAGCTTTGAAGGTCTTAAATACATTCAGGGATTGTGACTTCTCATGAATCAAATATAGGTACCCATAACTTGAACAGTCGTCTATGAAAATAATAAAATACTGTTGACCAAAGAAGCTATAGGGAATGATCCGCAAATATCAATATGAATCAGTCCTAAGACATCGAAACATTTATTGGCACCTAATTTCCTAATGTTTGTCTGTTTCCCCTTTATACACTCAATACAGACTTGAAAATTTGTCAAATTAAAGGGAACAAGAATCCCATCAGACACAAAAATATGAATTCTCTGTTTAGAGATATGGCCTAAACGCTTGTGCCATAGTGTAGCGGAATCCCTGTCACTTAATTTTCGTTTTGTACCACATGAACTTGCATGCAATGTTTCATTAAATGAGGCAATTGTATCCAACAAATATAGGTTATCATGCAAAGATAAAGAACCGATACCAATAAGATTCGAATATTGAAAAAGACTAAATTTATTATTTCAAAATGAACAAGAATAACCGAATTTGTCCAAAATAGAAATTGAAACCAAATTCTGTTTAAAAGACGACACTGCATAAGTCTATTCTAAATTCAAAAAATGACCAGTATTTAACAATAACCTAAAAGTTCCTATAGCTTCTACTGTAACTATTTTGCCATCGCCCACATAGATTAATATTTCAGCATCACTTGGTTGTCGACTCCACAGGCAATCTTGCATACACACACTTATGTGAGTAGTAGCACCATAATCTATCCACCAAGTGTGTCTAGGTACAGAAGCTAAATTAATTTCAGAACATACCAAAGTGAGAAGCATACCCTTCTTTACATGCCTAGCACGGACCGTTACCGTACATACATGCATAAATAACTTGTTTTACATACTTACTTATTTAACAAATATAGTGGAAAATTTTTTTTTTTCTACTACTAAAGTACTTGTTTGGAATAATATAAACATAAAATATTAAGCATAATTTTACGGAAGACGTAGCGGCTTATCCCTTCTTTCACAGTTGCCCCAGCCAACTCCACCATTTTGTATCAACAAGCGCCAGTAGGTTGCTTACCTACAGCATAGACATAAGGCGTGAGCTTTCGCTCAGCAAGTACAACTATTTAACCGCAACATAAATAACTATAAACTTAGCACAGCCTATCATAACACATTCTAATTATGCATGATTCAATTATGCTTTATTATGCTTATTTTATCATGCTCTCTTAACATACTTTCATTCCTTAACTTGCTTATGGGCCCCTTATCATGAGTGACCGTACCGGGCGCGCAACTATGGAGTGGTTGGGGCGGCCAATCCATTTCCAACTCAACCCACAGTTCTACCCGACCTTGGACGGGTCGGTACGTCACAGGCAAGCTTGCTTGCCATTATACTTATTTGTCATCTTGACCTTGTTCTTATTATTTGTGAACATGTTTCATGATGTCACATGAATATAACTTGTAATCATATATTAATCATGCCATTTATTTGATATTTCACATCATAGCACATAACATACATTGCATCATGTTACCACCAAAAAGCCTATGCTGTAGGCGGAGTTGCACTTACCTCTCTCACTATGTCCCTCTTGAGGCTGTTCTCTTACTGGGCACAGCTGCAGGCCTTTTCCTGCTTGAATAGGGACTTAGGTAAGAGTCTAATTCTTATTATGCAATGTTGGTGTCCTAACCAATATGCCAATGAAATTCTAGTTGTATGTCCCCTAGTACTAGATATCTGATTTGGTCACAAAATAGCCATTTAACTGCTTGGAAATAATTATTCTTTAATTATTTTCTTAAGAGATTACATTGGATAATTTCTTGGGCTAGATTCTTGACAAAATGTTAGGTTTCCTCAAAACCTTAGCTTGATTACAAATTCTGTCCATTTTCTTATCTTTTTACTATTTAAGAAATTTAGCTTTAAATCTCTTTAATATTTTTGTAACCATTTCAAATCTTCAAAACAAATCTTTATAAAGGTAATTTAAGTTTGAGAACTGCCTTTGGGACAGTTTTAAGCAAAAATACAGTTTTTTTCGAAAACTGTTTGTAAAACTCATGTGCAGGAATTTTCGGTTCCCTGCACACTCTTCATAAAACAATACCAGTTTATAAATCCATTTGGAATTTGAAAAAATTGTCTTCACCAAAGTTGTAGCTCTCGAAAAATGCTAAAACTTTCGTGTTTTACAAAAAATCCAATTCTGCTTATATTTGCGTCAGTTTTTGTTTGAAGCTGGCTGACCCTGAAAACTGGGTCTGGGCAGACCAGCCACGGAGTTTTGTAAAAACGGAGACCATTGGAGCCTCATTTTTGGATTCTGCCCGCGCTGTCTTCTAAGAAAAATCGTTCTGAGCAACTTTTGTGTTTTACAAATTACCCAATTCATCCTCTAAGGGCCTCTAATTTTTACTTTCCCGAAACTGACCAGTTTCGAATCCGAATTGGCAGTTTTGGTTGTTAAGTCCGGTTTACGTCCTATTTCGTAGAATCTACCTCGACCGATCACTTCGGGAGTCTATATGGCAACACACACCGCTTCTAACATCCCATATGAACCCATAAACTGTCCAATTGGATCCATGCAAACCAAATACAAAAGCCCTAAGCCTAAGTTTGCATTAACCCTAACTTTGCTCCTTAAATTGGCAAGCTTCAAGCACTGCCCTAGGGCAGATTTTCTGACCAAATTAGAGGACATACAACCCTAAGCATTCAAGCATGGAAATCAATCATAAACAAGCAAAATAATGCAAGAATTTAAACCATTCACCCCTAGATCTACAAATCAAGCACATACCACCAAACTTAGGGCATAAAATAGAGATTGGACTTATGTCCTTACACCCAAATTGAACTACCTCTTATCTTTAAATTTGAACTCAAATGAGAGAGTTAGGGCTTATAGAGTTTTACCTTAGACCAAAGTCAAGTTTGGTCACAAAATGCCTTCCTTCCCCCTAGCTCCCTTGACTCACGGCCACACCACCAAATGGCACCCAAAATTTTTTTGTTGGTTTCCTTGGTTGTTCCTCTCCAAGCCGAACTCTTCACCAAAGTTTGGCCCAAAAAATTTCAGCTTTCCTTTCTCCCTTTCTCCCTCGGCTTCACACCCCAAAAGACCTAAAAATTTTCTAAACTTCCCTTGGTTTTTCCCCTAGAGCAAAACCGAACCCTTAGGAACAAAAGCCCCAAGAAAATTTCTGATTTTCCTTCCTCTTTCTCTCTTCCTTGGCTGCTGATTTTCAAGAAGAAAATTGGCAAGAACCTCCCCAAATTTTTGAATAAAATGAATAGGCTCAAGGGGTATTTATAGGGGTTGAAGAACTTTGCTTATTTGTGAAATTTACCCCAAAATTTTTAATATTTGGTTGATAACCCCATGAGGTGGCCGGCCAATGGAGCCTTCTAGAGCCAAAAATTCTTTCCAAATTTTTATTAATTCCTTAATGAGATCATAATTCAAAAAGTAGGTGATGTAATCACCTTTAGAACTTGTTTGGCTTTTTCCTTAATAAACAGTCCATATTCATGCTAACACAGATATTTTCAATACTGTTAACTTATTAATAACAGTATTTTATCACTAAACTGCAGTCCAAAATTTATCTGTGTAAAATTTGACTGTATAAAATTTTTCTTAAAATTTGAAGCTCTTTGACCCAAGATACCCTAATTTATGTGCTTGATTTTTCTAGGGTGATATTAAATCTTAATCTTATCATCTTTTCTGAAAAATGGTTTTTCGCAGTATATTTTCCATACTGCTCGTCCATAAAATAGTATCATCATATGGTTGACTTTTCTGGTCACCCTTGACTTTTTGGGTCAACTTTGACTTTTTAGGTCAAACTTTGACCACCATGCAAGGCCATGCAAACGTGAAATTTTTCTATCCCTTTTTCTTAAAATGATACTTACTTAGTTAAGCAATCATTTTGTTAAGTCTCATAGTATCGTGAGATCTTATAATTTTAAATAAAAACCTTGTCTCAGGTTTTTCATAAATACCTTTAGAATATAACTAAAGTTTCTTTACAAGAGAACGTAAGGTC
The DNA here is from genome assembly GCA_009761775.1 of Ficus carica. Classification (NCBI taxonomy): domain Eukaryota; kingdom Viridiplantae; phylum Streptophyta; class Magnoliopsida; order Rosales; family Moraceae; genus Ficus; species Ficus carica. Next base: position 10,558,522 of record CM019743.1, on the reverse strand, counting down.
GTAAAAATTTAGTTATTACAATCTACCCCCCTTAAAAATTTTCATCCTCGAAAATTAGAATAAATCGGGGTAGTTCTTTCTCATCTCATCTTCCAATTCCCAGGTGGCTTCTTCAACTTTGTGGTTGCGCCATAACACTTTAACCAGGGGAATGGTTTTATTTCTTAGGACCTTCTCTTCTCGATCCAGAATTCGAACTGGCTTTTCTTCATAGGTCCAATCCGTTCGAACTTCCACCGGTTCTTGGCTGAGCACATGCGACGGATCTGGTACATATTTTTTTAACATTGAAACATGAAATACATCGTGCATCGCAGCTAATTCTGGTGGCAAAGCAAGCCTGTAAGCTACTTTCCCAATCCTTTCAAGGATTTCAAATGGTCCTGTATATCTTGGACTGAGCTTCCCCTTTTTGCCAAATCTCATTACTCCTTTCATAGGAGCAATCTTAATGAACACGGCATCTCCAACTTGGAATTCCAATGGCCTTCTACGTTTATCAGCATAACTTTTCTGTCTGCTGAAAGCTATGTCGAGTCTCTGCTTGATCTTCTTGATATCTTCATAGGTCTTCTTGATGAAGTCTGTTGTTTACAGCTGCTTCTGACCAACTTCTTGCCAGTGGATGGGAGATCGGCATTTTCTTCCATAAAGGGCTTCAAATGGTGCCATACCAATCGAAGCGTGATAACTGTTGTTGTAAGAGAATTCGATCAATGGCAGCTTCTGATCCCAGTTCCCTTTGAAATCCAGAACACATGATCTCAGCATATCTTCCAATGTTTGGATTGTTCGTTCCGACTGGCCGTCAGTTTGGGGGTGAAAAGCTGTACTAAACTTCAGTTTTGACCCCATAGCATTATGAACACTGGTCCAAAATCGAGAGGTGAAACGTCCGTCACGATCTGAAATAATGGATTTTGGTACTCCATGCAGCTTAACAATCTGCGATACGTAGATTTCGGCCAATTTTTCCACTGAAAAGGTGGCTTTAATTGCAATAAAGTGGGCTGATTTGGTCAATCTATCCACCACAACCCAAATTGTGTCATTTCCACTCACCGTCCTGGGTAATCCAACTACAAAATCCATAGTAGTTTGCTCCCATTTCCATTCAGGGAACTCTATTTTCTGTAATTCTCCTCCAGGATGTTGGTGTTCAGCCTTAACTTTCTGGCAAGTTAGACATTTTGACACGAATTCTGCTACTTCGTTCTTCATTTTTGGCCACCAAAAGTTCTCTCGAAGATCCTTGTACATTTTGGAAGCTCCTGGATGTACTGAGTATGGCGTTTTATGTGCTTCTGACATGATCTGATCCTTCAAAAATTCAAAATCGGGAACACAGATCCTTTCCTTGAAGTAGATAGTGCTATCGGCAGAGGTCTTGAATTCCTTGTTATTTCCGCTAAAAAGTTGTGCCTTAAGCAAAAATGAATCTTTTCCTTGATGCGCCTTGATGGATTCCAATAGATCGGACTGAAGAGTCAGAGAAGATAATTTTCCCGTGATCATTTCCAGGTTGAACTCAGAAATCTCCTTTTGTAGTGGCTTTGGAAACGTTTCGATAGACATTAACATGCCCGAGGATTTCCTACTTAAAGCATCTGCTACCCTGTTTGCCTTTCCAGGGTGATAAAGAATCTCACAATCGTAATCCTTTACGAGTTCCAGCCATCTACGTTGTCTCATGTTGAGCTCCTTCTGAGTAAAAATATATTTGAGACTCTGGTGGTCAGTGTAGATTTCGCATTTGTTTCTATACAAATAATGTCTCCAGATCTTCAGTGCGAAAACTACTGCTGCTAACTCCAGATCATGCGTAGGATAATTCCGTTCATGATTCTTCAATTGTCTTGACGCATAGGCTACCACCTTCCCATTTTGCATCAGGACAGCTCCTAATCCGTTCTTGGAAGCATCACTGTAAATTACAAAATTTCCCGCATCAACATCAGGGATAATTAACACGGGCGCACTTGTTAACTTTTTCTTGAGCTCTTGGAAATTCTCCTCGCATTTATGAGTCCATTCATACTTTTTATCTTTTCGGGTAAGGGCTGTGAGTGGTGCAGCAATCTTGGAAAATCCCTCGACGAACCGTCGGTAGTATCCGGCTAACCCAAGAAAACTTCTTATTTCCGTAACACTTTTGGGTACCGGCCATAAACTTACTGCTTCCACTTTCGAAGGATCTACATAAATTCCTTCTTTCGACACAACATGTCCCAAGAAATGAACTTTCTCCAGCCAAAATTCACATTTTAAGAACTTAGCATAAAGCTGATTTCTCCTCAATGTTTCCATTACCATCCTAAGATGTTGTGCATGTTCCTCCTTGGGCCTTGAATAAATCAAGATGTCGTCGATAAAAACGATAACGAATTTATTCAGATATTCCTTGAATACTCGGTTCATAAGATCCATGAAGGCAGCTGGAGCGTTAGTTAATCCAAAGGGCATCACTAAGAACTCATAGTGCCCATATCTAGTACGAAAAGCTGTCTTGGAGATGTCCGCCTCCTTAATCCTGAGTTTATGGTACCCTGATCGTAAATCGATTTTTGAGAACACAACGGCTCCTCGGAGTTGATCGAAAAGATCGTCAATCCTTGGAAGAGGATACTTATTCTTGATCGTAATCTTGTTTAGTTCACGATAATCGATGCACATTCGAAATGATCCATCCTTCTTCTTGACGAACAAAACGGGTGCTCCCCATGGAGAATAACTTTGTCGGATGAATCCTTTGTCGAGCAGTTCTTGTAACTGCACTTGAAGTTCTCTCAGCTCAGCTGGTGCCATACGAAAAGGGGCTTTCGATATTGGTGCAGCTCCAGGTAGCAATTCAATCTCAAAAGAAATTTCTCTTTCTGGCGGAAGTCCCGGCAAATCCTTCGAAAAAATATCTACAAATTCCTTAATAACGGGAACATCTTCCGGTGTCCGCTCCATTTCTTGATCCTTGTCCACCATGTTAGCTAAATATCCTTGACAATCATTAGCTAACATTTTCCAAGCCCTGATTGCGGAAACGAATCGAGTTGTTGGGCTCCGAGACTGACCATAGAAGTTGAACTCTGCTTCGCCGTAAGGGTTGAACGTCACGCACCTCTTCCGACAGTCAATCTTGGCGTTGTATTTACTCAAAAAGTAAATCCCTAAGATCACATCGAAATCCTGAAGTTCGATCGCGATGAGATCTACATATAATTCTCTGCCACAAATTCCTACGGATGTGTTTCGTATCCAAAAGTTGGACCACAAAATTTCTCCGGATGGCAGAGAGGTTTTAAAAGGTTGTTCTAGACTATCCACACCTCTTCCTATCTTCTGAGCAAATTCCAACGATATAAACGAGTGGGTGGCACCAGAATCAAATAGGACAATTGCATCATAGGTGGCAATAGAAATCTGACCTGTCACCACATGCGAAGTCCCAGCTTCTGCATCTCCCTTTGTATAAGCGTAGATTCTGGCTTGCGGTCCAGGAGCCTCTAATCTGCCTTGAGTGATCGAGGGTCCTTCGAGCTTTGCCTGGACTGCATGCAACTGGCTGTTGGGGTTCCGGCTTGGATATGAAGGATTCTGGCCTTGGGTGTTCAAAGTACAATTCTTTGCAAAATGACCCTCCTTGCCACAGAGGTAACAAGCATTTGATCCCATCCGGCATATTCCCGGGTGTTTTCTCCCGCATTTGGTACACACGGGGTAACTATTGTTATTGCCCTCATTTCCACGAGTAATCTTTTTCTGAAGGTAGTTTCTTGGCTGACCCTGGCCAGAAGAGTTTTCCTTTCGTTTATTCCTTCCGAATTGCTTAGAGCCTTGAGCAAAATTGCGGGGTTGACCTTTCTGGTTCATTTCAAAATTCTGACGGGGTTGTGTCTGCTTCCCCATGGCCTTTTCTTCCTTCTTTGCCTTAAAGAACTGAGCCCGTTCTTCTTTGTCTCGGTTAATCCAATACTCTGCTCTTATGGTTCGACTAATACAATCAGATACCCGAGTAGGTGGACTATCACCAGCACTGACTTGCTTGGCGATATCTGACCGAAACATCTTCATCATCAATCTAACTTTTTCTGTTTCACCTGGCACCAATTCCGGGCATAACCGGGCTAACTGTTCAAACTTATTAATAGCCTCCATTACCGTCATCGTTCCTTGTCTCAAACTCGTAAATTCATCCTGTTGGGCTGCCAGGATTTCTCTGTTAAAGTACATCGTTCGAAACTCCAACACGAAATCTTGCTAGCTCATGGTCGTAACATCACGACGCATCTGGACAGTCCTCCACCAGTGTCTAGCGTCTTTCTTGAGAGCGAAGGAAGCACAGAGGACTTTTTCCTGCTCTGTCAGTCGCATAAAATCCAAAATAACTTGGATGTCAATCAACCAATTGTCAGCGGCAATTGGATCTGTGGGTCCCTAAAATTCCGGTGCTTTCATCCGTCTAAACCTTTCATAAAGCAAATCTTCCCGTACTGGAGGTAAATTCACTTGTACTCCAACGGGTGCTATTGGAACCTCTGGCTGAACCTCTGGTTGAACATCAGGTACCGGAGGTACTACTGGAGGTACTCTGACATTTTGAGGGGGAACCTCGTTAGCCTGAGGTCTCTGATTGATCTGAGCTAACTGCTCCCGGAGTCTATTTGTCTCCTGCTGCTGTTCAAGTAACTGTCGTTGCAAATTTGCTACAACAATTGCTAGATCCGGTGCAGGTGGATTCTGGTTCACAGGCATTGTTCTGCGAGGGCGTACCATCTTTTCTTTCCTATTAAATCATGAGAAAAGATATTATCGAAGTAGTAATATCCTTTCTTTCATCATACATCGTATCATAATACATCGGATTATAACATAATCATTCTCATCATATTCATATCGTAACATGGCTTACGTAATCATAACGTATCGTATCATAACATGATTTTCATGATAATATAACATGATATCTGAACTGTTTCTTGTATATTTACAATAAGTACATCATTCTTACAGTACTGTAAATACATATCTGTTTCGTAATATTTTTATGTACATAGACAAAATAGTAATGGGAGTGTCTAACACTTCACCAATATACATAGTCAAAAAGAATGGCGATGGAAGTGACTACCACTTTCCATCAGTACATGCCTATCATCCAAAAAATAAGCAAGTACATGTCGGTACTAAGGTCAAAATAAATGTACATGGACAATCAATATAGCGATCTCTATCGTCATCTAGGCAGCTGCGTCGGAGTCGGTCTCCCAATCTCCGTCGTCGAAAAGAATCTCCTCTGGGTCGTCAGCTAGATCCTCCTGGTCCTCAAACCATCCTGCCTGCTCTAGCTCGGGCGCCGGCTCCATATCCTCGTCGTCGCCCTCCTCATCACTGGATATATCGATGACAATAGGATCTGCTGGTGGGTCTGCTGGTATATCCTCAATATCATCCTCCTCCTGGTCGCCGGCCTCAGGGTCACCCTCAGCATCCTCCTGCTCCCCGGCCTCATGTGCTGGCACCTCCTGCTCCGGAACTGCAGGGATCGGCTCCTCTGGGGGTGCTGGTCCTACCTCGTATAATGGCTCCCCTATAGCAGCATCGTCTACGGGTGCCTGATGATCACCCTCAGCGGCCCCTGTCGGCTCGGTATCAGCGCGTATCTCAGCCCGCAAAATATCCTCTATCATGTGCTCTACGGTCATCCTGGGTGTGGGAAAAGGAACATGCTGGCGAATACGGCTAGGTAAGCCGTTCTGCAAAACCGTCAACGCCTCCAATACCGGGTGGGTCATGTCCTGTGAAACGTAGGGCAACATGGCCTCTTGAAATCTCATGCAGTAGTGGGCCATGGTCTCGTGAGGATATGCATGCCACTCAAGTGTGTAGCTATGGTATCGCGTGTCAGACATATCTCTGTAAATGTCGGGATCACGCTGAGGCGCTCCTGTCCCGTAATCCAGTATCGGTCCAAACCGTCCAATCATCAGTGAGCGAAAATGCGCCCAAGTCCGGCTGGGTAGCTGTGGCTCTCCTACCGATATCCACCAAATACGGGCGTCCCTACTCAAGCAACGACTGCCCAACGAAACCTATACGCGCCCCGGGATATGGTTGGTGCGGAAAATAAGCTCCATGTCATATAACCATACTCCCAAAGAGATCGTGCGACTCGTACCGTCAAATAATAACGGATGTGCCTCATAAAACGACGATATAGCCTCTCGGTCCGCATCTACGTGATCCGGATCCATGTCGACGAATCTACATACCAAATCACATAATAAATATTTACGCATAAACTAACTTTAACTTACAATGATAGTGGCGATGGCAGGCGAACTGTGAAATCAGGTAGCAGGGATCCGCTCTGATACCAACTCTGTAACGACCCGCCTAGCACGGACCGTTACCGTACATACATGCATACATAACTTGTTTTACATACTTACTTATTTAACAAATATAGTGGAAAATTATTATTTTTTTTTTCTACTACTGAAGTTCTTGTTTGGAATAATATAAACATAAAATATTAAGCATAATTTTACGGAAGACGTAGCGGCTTATCCATTCTTTCACAGTTGCCCCAGCCAACTCCACCATTTTGTATCAACAAGCGCCAGTAGGTTGCTTACCTACAGCATAGACATAAGGCGTGAGCTTTCGCTCAGCAAGTACAACTATTTAACCGCAACATAAATAACTATAAACTTAGCACAGCCTATCATAACACATTCTAATTATGCATGATTCAATTATGCTTTATTATGCTTATTTTATCATGCTCTCTTAACATACTTTCATTCCTTAACTTGCTTATGGGCCCCTTATCATGAGTGACCGTACCGGGCGCGCAACTATGGAGTGGTTGGGGCGGCCAATCCATTTCCAACTCAACCCACAGTTCTACCCGACCTTGGACGGGTCGGTACGTCACAGGCAAGCTTGCTTGCCATTATACTTATTTGTCATCTTGACCTTGTTCTTATTATTTGTGAACATGTTTCATGATGTCACATGAATATAACTTGTAATCATATATTAATCATGCCATTTATTTGATATTTCACATCATAGCACATAACATACATTGCATCATGTTACCACCAAAAAGCCTATGCTGTAGGCGGAGTTGCACTTACCTCTCTCACTATGTCCCTCTTGTGGCTGTTCTCTTACTGGGCATAGCTGCAGGTCTTTTCCTGCTTGAATAGGGACTTAGGTAAGAGTCTAATTCTTATTATGCAATGTTGGTGTCCTAACCAACATGCCAATGAAATTCTAGTTGTATGTCCCCTAGTACTAGATATCTGATTTGGTCACAAAATAGCCATTTAACTGCTTGGAAATAATTATTCTTTAATTATTTTCTTAAGAGATTACATTGGATAATTTCTTGGGCTAGATTCTTGACAAAATGTTAGGTTTCCTCAAAACCTTGGCTTGATTACAAATTCTGTCCATTTTCTTATCTTTTTACTATTTAAGAAATTTAGCTTTAAATCTCTTTAATATTTTTGTAACCATTTCAAATCTTCAAAACAAATCTTTATAAAGGTAATTTAAGTTTGAGAACTGCCTTTGGGACAGTTTTAAGCAAAAATACAGTTTTTTCGAAAACTGTTTGTAAAACTCATGTGCAGGAATTTTCGGTTCCCTGCACACTCTTCATAAAACAATACCAGTTTATAAATCCATTTGGAATTTGAAAAACTTGTCTTCACCAAAGTTGTAGCTCTCGAAAAATGCTAAAACTTTCGTGTTTTACAAAAAATCCAGTTCTGCTTATATTTGCGTCAGTTTTTGTTTGAAGCTGGCTGACCCTGAAAACTGGGTCTGGGCAGACCAGCCACGGATTTTTGTAAAAACGGAGACCATTGGAGCCTCATTTTTGGATTCTGCCCGCGCTGTCTTCTAAGAAAAATCGTTCTGAGCAACTTTTGTGTTTTACAAATTACCCAATTCATCCTCTAAGGGCCTCTAATTTTTACTTTCCCGAAACTGACCAGTTTCGAATCCGAATTGGCAGTTTTGGTTGTTAAGTCCGGTTTACGTCCTATTTCGTAGAATCTACCTCGACCGATCACTTCGGGGGTCTATATGGCAACACACACCGCTTCTAACGTCCCATATGAACCCATAAACTGTCCAATTGGATCCATGCAAACCAAATACAAAAGCCCTAAGCCTAAGTTTGCATTAACCCTAACTTTGCTCCTTAAATTGGCAAGCTTCAAGCACTGCCCTAGGGCAGATTTTCTGACCAAATTAGAGGACATACAACCCTAAGCATTCAAGCATGGAAATCAATCATAAACAAGCAAAATAATGCAAGAATTTAAACCATTCACCCCTAGATCTACAAATCAAGCACATACCACCAAACTTAGGGCATAAAATAGAGATTGGACTTATGTCCTTACACCCAAATTGAACTACCTCTTATCTTTAAATTTGAACTCAAATGAGAGAGTTAGGGCTTATAGAGTTTTACCTTAGACCAAAGTCAAGTTTGGTCACAAAATTCCTTCCTTCCCCCTAGCTCCCTTGACTCACGGCCACACCACCAAATGGCACCCAAAAATTTTTTGTTGGTTTCCTTGGTTGTTCCTCTCCAAGCCGAACTCTTCACCAAAGTTTGGCCCCAAAAATTTCAGCTTTCCTTTCTCCCTTTCTCCCTCGGCTTCACACCCCAAAAGACCTAAAAATTTTCTAAACTTCCCTTGGTTTTTCCCCTAGAGCAAAACCGAACCCTTAGGAACAAAAGCCCCAAGAAAATTTCTGATTTTCCTTCCTCTTTCTCTCTTCCTTGGCTGCTGATTTTCAAGAAGAAAATTGGCAAGAACCTCCCCAAATTTTTGAATAAAATGAATAGGCTCAAGGGGTATTTATAGGGGTTGAAGAACTTTGCTTATTTGTGAAATTTACCCCAAAATTTTTAATATTTGGTTGATAACCCATGAGGTGGCCGGCCAATGGAGCCTTCTAGAGCCAAAAATTCTTTCCAAATTTTTATTAATTCCTTAATGAGATCATAATTCAAAAAGTAGGTGATGTAATCACCTTTAGAACTTGTTTGGCTTTTTCCTTAATAAACAGTCCATATTCATGCTAACACAGATATTTTCAATACTGTTAACTTATTAATAACAGTATTTTGTCACTAAACTGTAGTCCAAAATTTATCTGTGTAAAATTTGACTGTATAAAATTTTTCTTAAAATTTGAAGCTCTTTGACCCAAGATACCCTAATTTATGTGCTTGATTTTTCTAGGGTGATATTAAATCTTAGGGTTTGTTTGGTGTATGAGTTTGAGTTGAAATTGATAAGTTTAAATAGTGATTGATGTGTACTTTTTCAGAAAAGACAAAAAACTTTTGGGGAAAAAGACAAAAATTGAGTTAAAATCCATGGGTTTGGACCTGTGGTCCAAACGCACCCTTAATCTTATCATCTTGTCTGAAAAATGGTTTTTCGCAGTATATTTTCCATACTGCTCGTCCATAAAACATTATCATCATATGGTTGACTTTTCTGGTCAACCCTTGACTTTTTGGGTCAACTTTGACTTTTTAGGTCAAACTTTGACCACCATGCAAGGCCATGCAAACGTGAAATTTTTCTATCCCTTTTTCTTAAAATGATACTTACTTAGTTAAGCAATCATTTTGTTAAGTCTCATAGTATCGTGAGATCTTAAAATTTTAAATAAAAACCTTGTCTCAGGTTTTTCATAAATACCTTTAGAACATAACTCAAGTTTCTTTACAAGAGAACGTAAGGTCGTAAAAATTTAGTTATTACAAGGATTCCCTTCAACTTCCGGTGGAAGGAAGCTTGGGAGCAAGTAGATATCCACCCCATATTAAGGAAAAATGTTGGGAAAAAGTATGGCTAACCTACGATGAATATTGACTTGATGGAGTAGGAATTTAAGATTAAATTTGACTATTTGTTGCTTGGAGAATCAGCTACCATTAAGGGTTAACCCAACAAAATTTTTGAAGCCCAAATCAAGCTTTAGTCATGCTTAGTAAACTAATTAATAGCTATTAGTTATGCCTATAAATATAACCCATGTTAAGAGAGTTGTTTCTTTCTTTCCCTTTTCACCGCACTAGAACATTTCTCTTCCTTTCCTCTGTGGCTGACCGTCACCCACTCATAAAGAGAGAGAGAGAGAGAGAGAGAGTGAGAGAGGAAAAAAGAAACATGCTTTGATATGGAAGAACTAGCGGTTGACATCTCTTAGAGTAACTATAGTGACAAAGTGCGGTGCTTTTTCTTCCACAAGCCCACGTTCATTTCCTTAGAGATTGAAACTAATATTTTCATTCTTGCTACTTTGATTCAAGGTTAGCAATCATAGTGGGTTATAGAGGGGTTGCACTTTAAGAAAGATCTAGAATCAAACCAAGCTTCAAAGGTATAAATCTCATATCCTCCCTCACTTTGGAATATATTTATAAAAATGTTTATGAATATATTGATATTGTTTATACGTAACAACTTCAAAATTTACAATATTAATTCTCCTCCTAAATAGAGAATTAAATTATAAATTTCACCATTAATAATATTTTTAAATTGGTGACGAGAAAATATAAATATGATGTTACTCTTCTTTTTATTTTTATTGGGATTTTAAAAAAATATTATGTGAAAAAAATTCATTATATATATATATATAACGAATGAATAATCATAATTTTGTGAATTAAAGAAGCAAATTTTATGTCATGTTAAGATTTACCTACTAAATTAAATTTAGCAATCCTACTATAGTCTTAAAAACCAAAAAAAAAATAAAAAAAAAAAGAAAATAGGCTGAACAAGAGGGGGGTTTTCGAAAATTCAAAATCCAACCCCTAAACAAGCAAAACAAAAATGAAAAGACAAGAAAGAAAGAATGATTACAATGTAAGATGATAGACTACTTGAACCACTACTTACTAAAACCACTTAGAAATACATGAAAAACCACCAAAACAACCTCCCAACTTATCCTCTTCAGCTGAGCACATTTTTGGAGAGATAAAAATCCTAAATTTTCAATTTTTAACCCACAATAAGGCTTGGTTATAAAATGGTTTTAAGGTAAACCAAAAACCACTCTTTTCTCTTTCATAAAAACCATACAAGCAAAGAAAAGTTTCATCTCTTCCTCCCTTCATTGTGGACAAAATTCGTAGCTAAGGGAAGCCAAAAATATTCTTCATCTCCTTCCATCCACTCCCAAGATCATTTTTTTAGCAAGGAGAAAGAGTCATTCCAAGTGCTTTTCAAGGTAAAAACCTATATTTTTCCATTTGTTCCTAGATAGAAAAATGACCTAGATAGAAAAGTGATGTTTTAAAAATGTTTTCAAAGTGATGTTTTATCTCCATTTTAGCCCCCTACCTCAAGAATCCAATAGTGGTTCAAAGTCTTCAAAAGGAGCTAAGAACACACTACTTTTCTAAGAGGTAAATGACTTGTAAACTAGTGGTTTAACAAGTTCTTGAAAACTTTCCTTTTAAAATGTGTTCTTACAAATATGAAAATCTAGGTATAGTAAATAATTAAAATGTTGTTTTACTACCTATTGAGATAATATATGTGCTTACCATGATTTAAAATCGCTAGAAAACATTATTTGTGTATGGATTATAATGAAAAGTATGTTTATGTGATTTTTATGGTTATATGACATGAAATGAGTAATGATGTATTTGAATAGGAGATTATGGCATGTTGATATGTTATGTCTTCTGTTAAATGGAAGCATGAATGATGAGGCAAATATTTTGACATCACAAATAGGCTAGAATAAGAATTAATGACCATAAAGTACCAAAAATAACATTTTTGACATAAATGTTAATAAATTAGAAAATGATATTTTGAGTGGGATTTTCATACTCATGTAGAGGAACAGAATATTACTCTTGACATAATCAATAAGAAGAGCTTAAGTTGGTCAGAAATAAAAATGTCAAAATGACGATTTTGCCCTCAAGGGGTAAAATCATAATTTCACCAGTCTAGAGACATTATTTAAATCCGAAACTTTTCAGTTTTGATTAGAGACTTAAAATAGACATTGTTTCAAAGTTTTGTGATAAATGGATAATAAATGACCAAAATGCCAATTTGTGGTCAAAATGTAAATATAGAAAAATTTAAGGTAAAAAATGTAAATATTAAAACTTGTTAAAAATGAGTCATGATTCTGTGAGAACACTTTATAAGGACATTAAGTATAAAAAATGTGAACCAAAGGGTATTGTGAACTAATTGGGGCTAAATAAGGACTAAAATGCAAAAATAAATAAATAACGGGTCAAATTAAAAATCTGCTTAGACTATAATTAGACACATATTTTTCACCCTTAAAACATTATAATAAGCTAAATAAATGCAATAAATAATATGGTTTATGTTATAATCAAATGTACGACCTTAAAAGACATAAATGGACTTAAATGTAATACTTTAATTGATTGTGTATTGAAATGTAATAAGTTACGAAAGCCATTTTGAGAGCTTAGGGGCACTGTAAACATTATTCCAAGGCTCTAGGATAAATTTTAAAGCCATCCAATAAGTCTAGATTAAAAAGGGTATGTCTAGTGACAAAATTGTAATTTTGTCAAACTAAGGGGTAAATTGGTAATTTGATGGGGAGAACGTTTTGGGCTGTAGGTAGAGGTTTTGTGGACCAGTAAACCTGTAAGAGAGATTACTAAAAGCTAAGGTCAAAAGATTTAACAAGTTTAAGATTAAAAATGCTTGAATCACCGTAATAGGGGTAAATTGGTAAATTAGTACCCGAGGGCTTGGTGACGAGAAATGAAGTCACCACTAGGCTTGCTGAGATGCCATGTAATTGTTGACCAAAACTTGATAAAGACAGCAAAGTGCAATGTGCCTTAACAGGTCCAAAACAATAATAATATCAAAACACTATTTAAAAATGATTTAAACCAATTACAACTAAATGGATCTCAATAGACCCAATAAGCCCACAGCCCACAAAGATAGCCCAATATGATGTTGGAAGACCATGTTTATCCATGGTCACCTAATGGACTCAAATATTAATAAAGTGTAATTAAGTAAAATAATGGATAATAAATTAAGTATTATATAATTAACTCACTAATGGGTTAACAATTAATTAATTTAAATTTTAAAATTAACTAGTTATGAATTAAGAAATTAATTTATGATAATTATCTAATTAAAAATTAAGGATATTATTCTCTTAAGGTAAAAAAAATACTTAGAGACAAATTAATAATTAAATTGAAATTAGTTATTAATTAAGAGAACACATGTCTATAATCGAAAATGATTCAAAAACCTTACTCTAATTGTCGGATGTCAATTTAAAATTAGGACACCATATCGACTTGAGGGTAGAGCCAGAAACAATTTATGTGGATACACAGTTATGCGATTTTCTGTAAGTATAGACCACACCTATAGTGTGATTGTTTATAAGATATACACGATGTGAGCTCGATGTTTATTTTTGATCATATAATATGATGCCATGATGACGTGATTATTTACACATTTTACGAAAGTATGTTATGATGATGTATTTATTTACACGCTTTACTAAAGTATACCATAATGATGTGTTTACATACACGCTTTTTGAACATGTCATCCTTGCATGCTCATCATATGACTTAATATTTAAAAAAGTGAAACTAATTATGTATCGTACTAATCTCCGACTGAATGGGAGGATCTTCGTCTCCGGCCAAATGGGAGATAATAAGGATCAATGAAGTTAAAGTTATAACCTTGGGTGCTGACGGATTGGGTCACTCCTCCGTCTTCCTCATTTAAGGTTGCGCGCACCCCGGTACGAACATAATGATCCGTAAGATGTTGAATGAATAAATGGATAATTACATAATCCGCCATGTATTTTCAATTGTATGCATTTGTGAGATTGCACGTCTATATTTACTGAGTTTATCTCACCCCTTTATGTTTCTCACTGTAGGTAATTCAGGCAAGTTGCCTATGACATATTAAGCATTGATGGACTGTCGGTACGGATGCGTAATGGATGAAAGTATGATGGGTTCTATGGATACCACCCGTATTTTTATTTTCCGTACATATTTTTGAGGATTTGTTAAATGTTGTTTTGATGTTAGTATATTTTAATACTTAGATATGAAAGACTTAATTGGACACCGGTATGACTAAGTTTGAAATGTTATATTAGTATGTTTTGTTTAAAGCTAATTCTAATTATTATGATTTTTAAATAATCACTTCTTCTGGAAATGAAGTTTTCAAAAAATAAAAAATAAAAATAATTCCCTGAAATTTTGAAGACTTAGAAATGAATTAGTAACGATCTAAATAAGATGAAAAATCAAGTAAGCAAGTTTTAAGTGACGGCCTGAGAGGTTGGGTCATCACAGTTATGATTGAACCATGCTTGTATGATTCTTGTCTAAGCTAAGCTTATGAGATCTGTGTTTAGACAAGGTTTATATGGCTTTTGTTTTAGAGGCATATTCAAAATGTTGATATCATAATGCTTGATGAATGGTGTTTTAAGATGATATCATTATGATTTTAATCCAAAGAAAGGATTTTGTTGATGTTAATAACCTGTGATGAGGACTCAAAGCACAGTCTGGAACTCAATACTAGATTCATGGGTGTAATATAGACTTCACAAGCAAAAATAAGGCATGAAAAAACTGAGTAAACTGATGGTATACTCATGGTAACCCACGGATTTTCTCTGCCAAAAATCTAGGCAGCTTACTGTCTGTGATTTGCAGGCCACTATTGGGCCTTTTAAATGCCATACGGGGCTCGAAGCCCAAAATAGAAAATAAAGACCCAAGTGTTAGAAACGATTTTGCAAGAAACAGCGATCGTAAAATTCCGACTTTACGACACTGTTTGGGATGTTTTTTTAAAAGCTGTGCAAGCAGTTTTTTTAAAAAAGAAGATAAGCAACAGTTTTCGGTTTTCGAGGAAACGGGACACTGACTAGCCGAATCGGATTTCAAACTGAACATGAAAGTTTTAGAACATTAGAAAATGAACGTTTTCATGAACAAAGTTTTGTCAAATTCCTGATGAATTTTAAGATTATGAATTTTTATAAAAAAATTTTAAAAATAGATGAAAGGAGGATTTTGGTTTCCAGTGTGTGATGATAACTTTGAAAATACTCAAATGCGGAATTCAACAGTTTATAGAGAAAAATCAATCAAATAAGTAATCAAAGAAATAAATAAGATGAGAATAACGACACACAGAGAATTACCCAGGTTCGGAATCTCAATGTGAGATCCTACTCCTGCAATGATGATCTTCCGTCTACTATGTTCAATCACAGTGATTACAAAACTGATACAAGAGTACTCTCAAGAAACTTAATTCTTTTCTCTCTCAGCCTCTCACTGCTTCTCTCGTCTCTCTCTCTCTCACCCAATCCCAATTGACATACATGTAGCTTTCTCTAAGTTTCCTAATCCCAGAATAAGAAACGAAGAAGAAACCCAAAACATTCCCATTCTCTGTTTTGGTCAGTTTCCCAAAAACAGAGAAGGAAAACAAATAATAAAAAAAAACATTTATTGGTGTCCCGATCAAGTTAGAGACATCCCTCACAAATCTCCACCTTGGATCTAAGTTGAATCGAAAAACAAGAAATGCCACATAGTAGACGACCACCAACTATCTGCTCTAGTTGTTACTTGTCGCAACATTGATCAAGTGCAAACAATGTTTGAACTTAATCCCTGTCACGGGCTTAGTCACCATATCCGCTGGATTCTCATCCGTATGGATTTTCTCCACCGACACGGTCCCTCGTGAGATAACATCCCGGATGAAATGAAGCTTGATATCTATGTGCTTGGTCCTCTCGTGAAACATTTGATTTTTGGTCAAATGTATAGAGCTTTGATTGTCACAGAAAACCTCCACTTTATCTTGCACAATTCCCAACTCACCAGTCAAACCTTTCAACCACATGGCTTCTTTGACACCTTCTGTGGTGGCTATATACTCAGCTTCTGTAGTAGACAATGCAACCACTGGTTGTAGTTGTGCTTTCCAACTCACTGTGCACCCGAATAAAGTGAAAATATATCCGGTCAAAGATCTCCGTCTATCTAAGTCCCCTGCAAAATCAGCATCCACATATCCTCTAAGCTTCTCTCCATCATTCCCTATCCGTTTGTAGAGCAGACCTACGTTCGAAGCCCCCTTCACATAGCGAAGTACCCACTTCACCGCTTCCCAATGCTCTTTACCCGGGTTAGACATAAAACGACTCACAAGACTGGCGGAATAGGCTAAATCCGGCCTTGTGCAAACCATTGCATACATGAGACTACCAACGGCACTTGCATAAGGAATGTTCTCCACACTTGCCTTCTCCTCATCAGTCTTTGGAGACATTTGTGTGGATAACTTGAAATGACCTGCCAATGGTGTTTGCACCGCCTTCGACTTCGACATGCCGAACTTTTCTAATACTTTCCGGAGATAACCACATTGAGACACAAACAATGTACCTTGCTTCCTATCCCGAACGATCTCCATCCCCAATATCTTCTTAGCCGGCCCCAAGTCCTTCATCTCAAATGCACTCCCTAACTGCCGTTTTAACTTTTGGATTTCCCCTTTATCTTTTGATGCTATCAACATGTCATCTACATACAAAAGTAGGAACACCTCCAAGCCTTCTCTAACCCGCTTGACATAGACACAACTATCATAGTCGCTCCGTACGAAGTTGTTCTTCATCATAAACTCATCAAACCTAAGGTACCATTGCCTAGGAGATTGCTTTAAACCATAGAGAGATTTTTTAAGTAAGCATACCTTTTCCTCATCTCCGTTCTTGATGAATCCTTCCGGTTGAGCCATAAGAATTCTCTCCTCAAGACTACCATGTAGGAATGCCGTCTTTACGTCCATTTGCTCTAGTTCCAAATCAAACTGATTGACGAGCACTAGCAACACTCTAATGGACGTGTGCTTCACCACTGGCGAGTAAATCTCGTTGAAATCCACTCCTTCCTGTTGTGTGAACCCCTTAGCAACCAATCTCGCTTTATACCTAGGCTTTTCCAATCCCTCAATGCCTTCTTTCCGCTTAAAGACCCATTTACAGCCAACAATCTTCTGATTCTTTTGTTTCTCCACAAGTACCCATGTTTCGTTCTTGTCAAGCGACTCCATTTCCTCACACATGGCTTGCTTCCAGAATTTACTATCCTTGCTCGCCACTGCTTCCCCATAACTCTTTGGTTCCAAATCATCCATGTCTGATGCAGTAACCAAAGCATAGGATACCAAGTCCGCATACCCATATCGAATCGGTGCTTTATGAGCTCTTCTAGTCCTATCCCTTGCCAATTGATAAGAGCCAAGACTATCATCCGGATTGCCATCTTGCTCCTCCACCTCTAAGCGATCTTCCTCATTAGTCAAAGCTTTATCATCTTGTACCATATCATTACTTCCCAACAGCTCCACCTCAATCTCAGCCCGTTCACTAGCATACCTATCTTCATCGGACCCCCCTTGAGTCACCATTGCCATGTAGTACTCGGTTTCTCTGAAAACTACATCCCGACTAATGAAACATTTCGATGCATTCCCATCCTTATACCAGAGCTTGTATCCTTTAACACCTTCTGGGTATCCCACGAACATACACTTTTTGGCCCTTGGATCAAGTTTCCCCTCCTTTTGGTGCGCATAAGCAACACACCCAAACACCTTCAAATTTTCAAGATTCGGTGGATGACCGGTCCACACTTCCTCTGGTGTCTTGAAATTCAATGCCGCCGAAGGACACCTATTTACAAGGTAGGCCGCTGTGTTAACAGCTTCTCCCCAAAACCTCTTAGGTACACTGGCTCCTATCAACATACATCTCACTCTTTCTAAGAGTGTTCGATTCATCCTTTCCGCTAGGCCATTTTGTTGTGGAGTTTTCCGGACGGTTTTGTGCCTAACGACACCTTCATCTTTGAGAAACTGATTGAAATCATCGCCTAGAAATTCCAACCCATTGTCAGTCCTTAACTTCTTAAGCTTCTTTCCGGTTTGAACCTCTACCATTTTCTTCCACTCTTTGAACTTCCCAAAAGCATCGTTTTTGTTTTTCAAAATGTAGACCCAAACCTTCCGAGAACAATCATCTATGAACGTGATGAAGTACCGTCCTCCACCTAGAGTCTCCGTTCGTGATGCGCCCCACAAGTCAGAGTGAACATAGCTCAATGTCTCCCTCGTAACATATGACGATCTTTTGAACTTCACCCGAGTAGCCTTGCCATAGACACAATTCTCGCAAAACTCCAAATCTCCCAGTTTTTTTTCACCAAATAGCCCTTGCTTCTCCAATTCTTGCAAACCTCTTTTACTAACATGACCTAACCGCTTATGCCATAGGCTTACCAAAGAACTTTCTTTTGGTTCCGTTACTGCCGCCGCATCACCAATCACAGTGCTTCCCTGAAGAATGTATAGACCCTTGTCTCTAACCCCCTTCATCATAACAAGCGACCCTTTCGAAACCTTCAAGACATTCTTCTCACCCTTCCAGCTGAAACCATGTTGATCAAGCATCCCTAGTGAAATAAGGTTCCTTCGAAGATCTGGAACATGCCTCACATTCGATAAAATTCTCTCCATCCCGTCATGAGTCTTGATCCTAATCGAGCCAATTCCAATCACTTTGCACGGTTTGTTGTTCCCTAATAAGACTTCTCCACCAACAATCTCCTTATAGCTCTCGAACCACCCATGGTTTGGCGTCATATGGAACGAACAACCCGAATCCATGATCCAATGCTTATCCGAGTGCTTTGTTGTAACAACTAGGACATCCGCACTCTCATAGCCCTCGTCTTCTTGATGAGCAACCGCAGCTTCACCATCTTTCTCTAGTGCCTTCCCACCTTTCTTCTTCTTTGGGCAATTTTTTTTGATATGTCCCTCTTCATGGCAATGGAAGCATTTAAACACCTTCTTGCCATCCCGAGATTTCGACCTACCCTTCTTTTTGCCCATCGATTCCTTCTTGTCTGATCTTCCTCGGACTACCAAACTGTCTCCGCTAGACTCATCCAGTTCACTTTTGCGCTTCTGTTCTTTAGACCTCAAGGCACCCACAACATCTTCCAAAGAGATCGTCTCCCTGCCATGTTGCAAAATGTCCACGAAATTCTCATAAGACTTTGGCAAAGAGTGTAGCAAAACCAAAGCCTTATCCTCATCATCATACTCGACTCCAATGTTCTCCAAGTCCATGATCAACTTGTTGAACTCGTCAATATGCTCCTGTATATCCTTGCTCTCTGTCATCTTGAAGGTGAAAAACTTCGCCTTGAGATACAACCGGTTCGAAAGACTCTTCGTCATGTACAAAGATTCAAGCTTTAACCAAATTTCGGCCGCCGACTTCATCTTCACAATTTCTCGCAGCACTTTATCACTAAGACTGAGAATCAAAGTGTTGTACGCTTTCTCAAGCACCTCTTGCTTCTTCTCATCATCCATAGTTGTTGGGAGTTTTGACGCCCCCTCAAGTGCCTTAGCAAGACCCATATTGCCTAGATGTGCCAACATCTTCATCTTCCATAACCCGAAATCATTCGACCCGTCAAACTTCTCAATATCAACCTTGGAATTTGAAACCATCTCCACAATGAACAGCAAGAAAAAAAATTTCCAGACACGCCCCTTTGTCACACAGAAAAGGCCCTGAACCAAGCTCTGATACCAATTTGTGATGATAACTTTGAAAATACTCAAATGCGGAATTCAACAGTTTATAGAGAAAAATCAATCAAATAAGTAATCAAAGAAATAAATAAGATGAGAATAACGACACACAGAGAATTACCCAGGTTCGGAATCTCAATGTGAGATCCTACTCCTGCAATGATGATCTTCCGTCTACTATGTTCAATCACAGTGATTACAAAACTGATACAAGAGTACTCTCAAGAAACTTAATTCTTTTCTCTCTCAGCCTCTCACTGCTTCTCTCGTCTCTCTCTCTCTCACCCAATCCCAATTGACATACATGTAGCTTTCTCTAAGTTTCCTAATCCCAGAATAAGAAACGAAGAAGAAACCCAAAACATTCCCATTCTCTGTTTTGGTCAGTTTCCCAAAAACAGAGAAGGAAAACAAATAATAAAAAAAAAACATTTATTTGGTGTCCCGATCAAGTTAGAGACATCCCTCACATAGTGTTTTAAAATTTATATAATTTGGACCTGTGTGTCCTCGAAAGCAAGTAAAATGATTCTCACTTTCTGTGTTGAAATACGTCGAAGACGACAGGAACCAACAATGACCTCCCAAATTCTTTTTACGAATAAATAAGTGCAAAAGTTGATAGTTTTAAAATGTGTATAATGAGTATTTTAACTCAACATCGATTTTTCAATGTTCAAATAAAGAAAATTGAAAAACTCATTTCAAGCCTTGAAGTGTTTCAAAAAGCCATAAATCAAAATTTTACGCCCTTGTTTACTATTGAGACAGTCCAAATATAATAAATAAATAAAACAGAGAGAGCGAGAAGAGAGAGATAGAGTATTGGACTTATACTCTTGTCGGATATGTTTTTTAGGTAGAAATTATACCCGTAACTAGTTGTAGGCTAAGGAACTTGTTTAGTATAAGGTAAGTTTAAACCTCACTTACAATATGAAGTTCAAATGTTTTCTTAAATGTTTTTATTGTTCCATGTTGTGTAAACATGCTAATATTTTTAAACATATGATAACCAAGTAATGATAACAAGATAAGAATAAGTTAAATAAGTGACGTACAAAACTCCACTGAGGGGAGGATAAAAATCTCCAAAAGTGTGAGATATTCATGGACGGATGTCAAGGACCGATAGTGAGACTGTGTGGGTCGCTCCCTAGTCTTCTTTCTGGTTTGCGCGCATTCGGTATGATCACATGGGTTCATTACAAGTTCAAGATAAGATATATAAGATTAAAGTTTCATAAGAAAGCAAAATTGGAATTTTTATACTTATTTATACTCATGTATTTTTATTAAACGTTTTGTAAGAATTGTTTGGACTTGCTGAGTGAAAGCTAATCTAGTTTCTTCATGTTGTAGGTAATCCTGCAAAAAGACCGATGTGATTGGTTGATGGACTAAACGAAGTGACGAGATGAGTGCGAGGACGAGCTATGCATACCTTTGCAGTTTTTCCGCTTTTGATTTAATATTAGTATTAAAGATTTCGTAAATCATTATCGTACTATTGTTTGTTAGGATATCTTTTGAGACAATACCAGAATAATATTACTTATGACGGTAAGTTAGTATTATTTTTACTAGACATGATATGTTTATGTTTTTATAATTGGAACTATATAATATGCTGGTTATATGGTTTTAAAAAAATTTTGTTCCACATTTTTACAAGTAATTAAGTAAAATTTAAGTTAAGAAAACAGTTTAAAGACAGCTCAAATAGTCGGATTGTCATATGGCATCCGACACCTTGTTTCACCTCCATACACACCGCAACATGTTGCTTCCGCTGAGCGCCGTCACCGACACATTGTCAAAATGAGACTTACCTTACTTCATCTATACCACTATCCCTTTGGACATATGCTTTTTCGGCTGCTGTATATCTCATTAACCGTTTACCAACACCCATCATTAACAACAAATATCCCTTTGAATGCATTTTTCACAAAATCCCCAACTATTTGAAACTAAGGGTCTTCGGGTGTCTCTGTTATCCGTGATTAAGGCCGTATACTAAGCATAAACTTGAACAACAGTCAAAACCATGCATTTTTCTGGGTTATTCCAATCTTCACAATGCCTCTATATGTTTTGAAACCCAAAAATCATAAAATCTTTGTCTCTTTGGCATGTTCAATTTGTGGAGCATCACTTTTCTTCTTTGTCCACCTTTCCATGAGAATGACAAATAAATGATTTCGTTTTTTTCAAATGGGCTGTTGCCATTACCCCTTCATTACAGTCCTAAAATGTTGATATCTCACAAAATCAACAAGATGCTACAATTGCCACCTCAAATCTCACTAATTCTTCCACTTTAGATTTTCCTATTTCTACCACCATTCCTATGCAAGAATCATGCCCTCCACGTGTATCCTCACCTCAGTCAAACCTTTCCTCCATGACATTCTCCTCAATTAGGCACAATCTGTCCAACAATTTTCGAGTCTTCCTCCTGTCAAAACACACCACAAATCCACTTTCCACTTCCAAATCTCAATAACTATCATGGCCAATGATATTTCTCCACTTGATACTTAATTTGCATGCGGTTACTTCCCCAGCTGCTGATGATCCCAATGTGGAAACGTCTCGCCTCGTGATATTTCAGCTTAGGACTCTAACGAGATGTCTCTAAGGTATGATCCTCTGCTCCTTCTTCCTTGGACCAAATCCATGACAATCCCTCAAACACTCACCACATGCGCACAAGATCCCAAAAATAATATCTATAAACCTCTCAAAAAATTCTCTTATGCTACTACAAAATATCCTCTTCCCCCAACTCTTGAACCCACCACAGCCAAACAAGCTCTTCAAGACCCCCAAATGGAGAGATGCCATGTCTGATGAGATGAATGCTCTTCCTCGAATTAAAACTTGGGATCTTGTCCTTGAACACCACATCACAATGTCATTGGTTGCAAATTGGTCTTTCTCATTAAACGTCTCCTGATGGTCGAATTGATCGTTATAAAGCCCGTCTTGTAGCCAAGGGATTTCATCAACGCCCAGGATGCGATTACACCGAAACATTTAGCCCGGTTATGAAGCCCACACCATCTGAGTTGTTTTAAGCATTGCTTGTCTCTCAACGATGGCTGATTCACCATTTGGATGTTAAAAATGCATTCCGCCACGACCACCTTTCCGTGGAGGTTCTCATGCCTCAACCACAGGGCTTTGTTAATGAGTCTCGACCTCAACATGTGTGCCAGCTCTGTCACTCTCTTTATGGTCTTAAACAAGCACCCCGAATTTAGTTCAACGAGCTCAAAGCATTTATTTTATCTCTTGGCTTTGTCAACTCCAAGTCTGATTCTTCACTGTTTATCTACATTAACAAATCACATATTCGTTATTTCTTGGTTTGTGTAGACGATTTGCTGATGACAGGTAACTCTCCTTCCGCTCCCAGTGTGATTGATCAATGGCTCCTCGATTCTCCATCAAGGGACCTCGGAGATCTTCATTTTTTTCTGGGAGTCGAGGCCATTTGTAACGTCCCAATGGTACTAACAATAATGTTAGAAAATTAACATTAGAAGTAACATAATTGTGATGAGTAACAATTCTTAATTCTAATGTTATGTTGAGTTATTTTTCATAGGTGACGCGACGAGGACTCGATGTGCTAACAAAGTTCATGCCAAATTGATGCATTTTTCTATGATGATTTGATACTTTTGTGTGATAACTTAAATATATATATATATATAATAAAGAAATTGTTGCATTTATTTTTATAAGTTATATAAAGCATATATATATATCTATCATATATTGTTATAAGTTTATCTTATGTTTCTCTATACACTATATATTAAGTATTATTTTTTTTTATATACAGATTGTATTGTATATTGTCTTTATATTACATATATATGTTAAATTATTGGTTAGTCAACGTGTATATTATATATAGAATATTATACGCATATATATGTGTATAATAGGAAATCTGAAGGAGGATATGAAGGGAGGGGATATCAATCACAAAATGAGAGGAAGAGAGAAAAAAAAATGGAAAGAAGATAATCAGAAGAAAAAGAAGAAAGTATTGCAGCCAAAAAAAAAAAAAAAAGGGGGGAAGGGACGTGTTTCAAATAAAAAAAAAAAAAAAAAAAAAAAAAAACAGCTCAATTAATCTGCTAATTTAATTGCTAATTGCATGTCAACTTTATTTGCCCAAAACAACAGCCCATAATCAAATATTATATCAGAAAATTAATTTTAATTAATTCCCAATTAAGTCCATAATTGTCTACTCTTTGCTTTTTTCATGCACATTCTCTTCCAATCCCTCTATGCCATTATTCTGTCTCCTTCATCTCCACCTATACGCCCTCATCAACTAGTCACCAAAACTCCATCATCAATCTCTTGATTTTTCCTAATCTTTGGAGCCGAAATAAAGAGTCATCAAGGTATGATTTGTATATTTGCTGATGACGATTTTCTTATTTGTTTTGGTTTGGGATCCTTCGAGGGGTTCAATGATTTTCTCGATGAGTTTCTTCATTTTAGTTTGAGGAAAGGATGAGAAATATCTATTAAATGATGATTGAGGGAGGCTATACGATTGATTGATGATGGTTTATTGTTTTTGTCAACAAGACGATTTAGGGTTTTTGATTTCTTAATTCATAATTTTGTTGGTTTGGTGATTTAATATGTTATATGTTAGAAACATATCATAGGGCTGTTTTGGGTGTGTGTGTATGAATTATTTACGTTGTTGTGATAATTTTATATTTTTAATGAATTTTCGGATTTGACCACTCCTACTGGAAATTTTCAGATTCTATGATAAGTATTCGAAATTGCTTTAAGGATTGCAAACAGCGTTCATTTTAACGAATCTGGTATTTTTGGAAAGATTTGGATGTCTATTTTCATTTGAAATTAGTTTCATAAAGTTTGGAGATATAGTCAATTTTTATGATTTTCAAAGAGGCAGAGGTCCGGCTGTCAGTTTCTGTACAATTTTAGCAGTCCGTATTCAAAACTGTTTTTGAGGATCCAAACGGTCTCCGTTTTTAACAAATTTGATATTTTTAGAAAACTATGGATGTCTAATTTCAGTTGGAACCGGTTTCAAATATATGGAGACATATGTGAATTTTTGTGATTTTTCAAATAGGAAGAGGTCCAGCGCCAGCTTCTGTAAAATTTTAGAAATCAAATGAAAACTATTTTTGAGGGTCCAAACAGTCTCCTTTTTAACAAATTAGATTACCATTAGAAAGATCTATACGTATAATTTCGTTTTAAAATTGGTTTCAGATCTTTTGGAGTCATGTGTAAATTTTTATGAATTTTTGAAGGGACAGAAGTCCGACTGGCAGTTTCTGTAAAGTTTTGTAATTTGTGAAATTCTTCAATTTTTGTGTTTTGATGTTATTGAATGATAAAAAGGGCCTAATAGGTGCGGTTACGATACCATGGATGTGTTTGATAAATTATTATGATCCTTTGTTGATTGTACTATACTTTATTAACCTATGGCCATGAACGGTTCTAAAGGTGAGCACCTGAGAGCTCAATCGCGCGTCACCATCGGAAAATTTGAAAATGATAAGTAAGGCGTTTATGTAAGTACACTCTCACCTGCAACATGAATTAAAGATTTAAGAAGTATTATATTGATGTTAATGATGATGGTATGATGTTCTTAAATAATACTTCTCCTATGATGACGTTTGATGAAAAGTATATATATTGTATGTATATGTATTTTATATTTTAAAATGGCATTATACACCTTTGATGATGATGATGATGTTGTCCGGTGAGCGGACTTTGTCACCGTTGGTTTGGGATTTGCTTCACCAACCTTTCCATGACTAGCGCGCTATGATGGTACAACGCCGGACCCAATATATGGCGGTTTTTAAAGTTAAAAAGTTTATAAATGATGTTTATATTTATGATGATAAAAGAAAAATGTTTATTTACATTTGTGAGATTTAAGTGTCTTACTAAGCCCTTGCTTATATAAGTTAATTCATGTTGCAAATAAAGGAAAAAGGTAAGATATAGTATTAGAGGAGATTGGAGCGGATAGCGGGACGATATGTGATAGGAAAACAGGAGGAACGATCATGAGATGAACACTTTAAGTTCAAATAAAATTTTGAGACTTTAATTTATTATTATTTGATTAGATGATTCATGTGGACTTAAATTTTATTTCACGAATTGGGTTTAAAATATATATATATATGTTAATTATGAAGGTTATTTTGATATAGTTTTAAAAAAAATTATCGAGTTTTTTAATATTTTATAAGTAAAGTTTTCCGTTACATTAAGGTTATTATTTTAAGCTTATATTTCCGTAATTTTATAAGAGATGAATGATTAAATAAGAAGTCAACTGTAACGGTCCGTGAGGGATCATTACTGTAATAACCACCCTTTTTGATTGATTCATGATTTCCTCATTAAGGAAAAAAAGAATATTTATGTGAAATGTCTGATATGATTTTATCAGAGATATTTGAGTTCTTATAGTATAATAAGACTCAAAACAACTTGTTTAATTAAGCATGATGCCTTTTGAGGAAAAAGATAGAATTAGAATTTATGACCTTGTCCGGTCAAAGTTTGATCAGAAAAGTCAAAGGTATGAATATGACGGTACTGCAGTATAGCAAGCAGTATGGGAATTATACTGTGAAAAACCGTCATCACGGATGAAATAGTAAAAATAAGGTTCAAGATCACTTTAGAAAAATCAAGCACAATATTTAGAACAATAAGGGCTAAGTAGCTCGAAGTCATATGAAAAAGTTTTACGCAGATGAATTCTGGACTGCAGTCCAATATGACAATACTGTTATTAGTTGAAAACAGTATTTATAATATCTGCATTAGTATGAAAATGAACTGCATATTAGAAGATAAGCCAAACAGGGCCCTAATGAGGGGACACCTCACTATGGATAATTATATGAATTTTTGAATTTTTGAAAAATAATTAAGGTAGATAAATATTGAGCTTACTTGGGCAACAAGCTACCCATAATGGCCAGCCACCTCTTAGGGACTAATGAGAAATTATTTTGTTTTTAAGGTTAGATGTGCAAATTTGAGAATAAAAATAAATCTAGAAAAGAAAATAAATTTCACCTATAAATAGGTGATTAGGGGGGGTGGTTTTGGGTCATTTTATGTGATCCTATACCAAAACTCTTGCAAAATTTCACCTCACTCTTTTTCCCCCATAGCAGCTGAACCCCATAAGAGGGAAAAAAAATTTAGAGTGGTCGGTTTTTGGTGAAGGAAAGCAAGAAAAATTTTCGGAATTCAAGCTTGAGAATTCATCTCCAAGTCCTAGAGGTAACCCTCTCAAATCCCTAAGCTTTTTATTGAGTTTTGAGCAAAGTTTTAAGTGTATTTCAAGCTTAGATGTAAGAGCATAAGCTCACCATTTATGTTCATGCTCTAGTTAGTTTATCTAGTATGTGCTTGATTTAGGTTTTTGTGATCTTGATTTATGATTTTGTGCATGCTTTTGATTGTATGCTCCGGAAATTTTGTGGTTTATGTGTGTGACCATTAGGTGTTGTTTATATGTCCCCACTTACTTTAAGATGATGTTTTATGAATGATTATGGGAATGGATGATGTATGTTAATTATAGGGTTCAAGAAAAACCCTAAAAACCTTAGTTTGGTGAAAATCACCAAATGGGTTTGCATGAATGATTGAATGATTAAGAATGAATGTATGATCATGGAAACATTACGTAATACACTGCATGCTTGATGTAGGCTCACGGTTGCGACCGTTTGAGGTAGGGTGTGCGTAATTTTACGTAAGAACCAACCAAAAACCGAAATTGCCAATTCGGGTAAAAACTGAACAGTAATATGGAAACAGGATTTTGAGGCCTTTAAAGGCCGAATTTGAGAAAAGTTAAAACTACAAAGTTGTAGAGAATTAAAAATTCTAGGGGATAACTTAGACAGTTTTTAAAAATAAGACACCAAAGGCTTTCGTTTTTATGAAAACCCGAGCCTGGACCACCCAAACCCCTGTGCACGGCCAGGCAGGTTCAACAGGGAAAAAGTGTAAGTTAAAGGTAGAACTGGGTTTTGAGCAAAAAATAAAAGTTGTAGGGTTTTTCAAGATCTAAAACTTTTTTGAAGAAAACTTTTTCAAAATCCAAACAGATTTTAAAATGAAACTGAATCTTAAAAACTGGGCAGGAAATATGAAATTCTTGCACAGGATTTTCAAAAACAGTGCATGCACAGGCAATTCCTGCACATGCACTAATAACTGGAATTATGAGACTGTTTTCAGCAAACTCTTCCAAACTTAGATAGTTTTAATCAAAACAGTTTTTAAATGGTTAATCAAACCCAGTTTCGTACGAAAGAAAATAATAAATAGTAATCGGAAAGGTTACTAAAAAATTAATTGGATCAAGTTATAGTAACCCAATAGGTTTTTTTTAATTTAAACATAACTTGGGCTTATACCTAGGATTACTAATAGTAACCTAATAGGATGCCAAGTATAACTGGGCCTAAAACCCAGGGTTACCCATAGTAACCTAATGGGATATGGATTAAAAGTAATCAGGCTTAGGCCCGAAGTTACGAACAGTAACCTAATACTATGATTGGGCTTAGTACCCAAGGTTACTCTAAGTAACCTAACGAGATATTGTTTAAGCATGATAGGCCATGGGCCCTAAGGTTACAGTAAGTAACCAAATAGGTTATCATAAGATAATGTATGTGGGACATATAACTAGGGATTACTCATAAATGTTGGTTAGGATACCAACATTTAATGTTATGATTAAGAGTAAGATAGGATGATTTTTATCTTACGTCCTTATTGATAACATGTAGTTAACCTGTTGTTGCGATCAGTAGGAGCAACAAACTCAGGACGTACATAAGAGGTAAGTACAACTCCGCCTACAGCATAGACGGAACATGTTTTTACTGCTTGTATGTTTTCAAGCTCATGCATGTATGTTATGGTGCAAATAATTTATGCCTTGATGTTACGGTGCATATGAATTATGCCTTGATATGTGATACATATGATCTATGTTTTATTATTATAGCATCATTAAGCATGCTCACCAATGATAAGTCACTTGATAAGAATGAGAACCCAGTTTCAAGTATGAAACTATTTTAAAAGACTGTTTTCAAGAAGAAAACTATGTTCGAGGAATTTTTTTCAAGAATGAAAACTATTCATAAGAAATTATGTTTAAGAACAAGTTAAGAACAAATTTTCAAGTATGATGGCAAGCAAGTTGCCTGTGTCGTACCGACCCGCTCGTAGGTCGGGTTTGGTCCATGGTTTGAGTTGGATTGAACTGGCCGCCCCAACCACTCCATGGCAGCGCACCACGGTACGGACACTTATGTTATGTTATGTAAGGGGCCCTAAAAACAAGCTGACTTAAGAATAAGACAGCATAATGGAAGCATAATTGGTTCATGTATGATATTATGAAAAGTTTTGTGCACTTATAGTTGTACTTGCTAAGCGAAAGCTCACGTCTTACTTTTATGCTGTAGGTAAGCGACCTGTCAGCAATCTTTGATGCAAGACGGTGGAGCACGGCATGGCTATTTGTGAAATGTTGGGATGGGAACCGCTATGCATTTGGTTTATAATATGTGTATTATTTTGTACTCAAGAAATTTTATTTGGTAAATGTTTATAAGTAAATACTTATTCGTGTGGGTACACGTTGTATTAAAAAAAATTCTGCTAATTAAGTAAGTAAGAAATTATATAAGATAAGTACGGTAACGGCCTACGTAGGTGGGGCGTTATAGTTACAAATATGGTATCAGAGAGGATTCTTATTTCCTACCATGTATCGCCACGTATCCACTTTAAACTTCTTTAAGTAAGTAATTAACTAATTTCCTTAAATAGAAATGTAAGAGTTGTGTGGTGTTGTTTTATTTACGGAAAGTTTGAATTCCGACTCGATATCTAAAAAAAAAATCTCTTATTGACAATTTTGCTACTAATAGACGACTAAGATAAGATGGTACACGGACGAGGACGTGCAGTTTGAGGACGTGGTAATGGCCAAGTGCAAGCCAAAAATGAGATTGCTGCAGAACCCAATTTGGCAGAAGTTATGACGCAGTTGCATCAAAACCAACAAAGGGGTCGTAGGCAAGTTGAAAATGAAGCGGTAGTAGAGTCTAATTTAGTAGAAATGATGGTTTAACTCAGAGGCAAGTTCAGGAACAACAGGCCCTCATTAACAATTTACAAGCTAATGCCAACAGAGTAGAAGTCCCCATTTGTAACGACCCGACTTTTCGGACCGTTAACTAACTTACTTATTCTTATCTAATTTAGTCATAATACTTATTTATGTTCGGTTATAAAAAAATACAAAAATTTTTTTTATTGTATTCGTACTACAAAAGTTAGACTCATTAAAAATTTTTAACTGAGGAATTTGAAAACCTCTAGCAACTAATTAACCAATTTAAAATCGTAACTAGATGATATTTTAAAAAGTTATAACTTCATAAAAATTATACGGAAAGAGTCTAAAGTATTTTTCTCATAAAGTATTCAGACTAATATAGTAGTACCAAAACATTGGGACATAACTATAAGTATAGTCATTACAAAATAAATTACGAAGTCTAAATGCGGAAATTAATTTCGTGGTGGTATCCCACTCCCGTCATTCATCGCCTCCGCACAGTTTCGCCAGTCCATAAGACATCTAAGTAATGGGCTGCTTACCCGCGTTACCTACAGCATGAACACACAATGATGAGCTTTCGCTTAGCAAGTACAAACAATATCTCACAAATCATTTTCGTAAAATTCATATCATCACATGTAACATTATGAATGCTTATAAATACATGTGAACTATATGTGTTCAATTATGCTTTATTATTTACATGTCTTGTCTACTTAAGGGCCCCTATGTCGTACCCATATGCGCGCAACCAATGGGGAGTTAGGGGAGCGACCCTCCAACAACCTCCAAGGTCATATATTATAACTTTCGTTCTTATCATATCCTCTCACTAGTTGGAGGTTGGTACGACACTTAGTCCTATCTTTCGTTAGCCTCATTCTTATTATTTGTGACAATATATGGATTTATATGTCACTATGCATCTATCATTATTGCATACGTACTTATGAGGCATGTCAATCATATCAGTGCATGAAAATTTATGCATGTTAAATGCTTAATTAATACAGTACATATAACTCATATATTCATCACTTCATCAAGGTAAATCATAGAAAACATAGAACACCAACAACAAAAATATTTTATTTCATGCTGTGGGTGAGGTTTGTACTTACTTGTCTTATATGCTTAACTTCCGGAGTTGTATCTCCTACTATGCGGATTTGAGAAATTGTCCTGATTAACAATATCTCATTATTAGATCGAGTTATAGTAATATTACTTTATTTATTTATTTTTTTTTTTATAAACTATAGTGAACTTAATTTACTTACATCATAATTAACCTTAACAATTAATCCTTATTAATTATTAAATGTTAAATAAATTTCGATTAATTATTATTCAATTAATTTAATTTAATTAATTATTTTAATTAATTAACTAATTAATTAATTAACTAACTAATTAATTAATTAATTAAGTAATATTAATTATTACTTTATTTAATTGAGAAATTATAATTAAATTATATAATTTTAATTGACTTATTAGTAATTATCTTGTTAATAATTTAATTATGTTACTTAAATATTCATTCTCATATAATAATTATAAATTATTAATTCTAATATTAATAATTAAAAATTTGATTTATTCAATAATTGATGTTTGGTTAATCTCTAGTTAATTATCCATAATTATTTTGATGATTAAATCAATTATTAATAATTAATGATTAATTAATCTCTAATTAATCATATATTATAATTATATAGTTATTCAACATAATAATCTTGATTATTATATACTAACCCTTATAATTAATTAATTAATTATTAATTAGTTAATTAATTAATTACTTTATTAATTACATTAAGTTATGTATTAATTAATTAATTAATTAATAAATCCATCAAGGTGATAATGGGTCACCTAAGGGTATACCTCTATTTGATTATTGGGCTAGTCCAATCCCCTTAGTTATGTTCATTTAGTTGGGCTAAAGTAATCTCTTGGTATATGTATAGTAACCCTCTAGTATACTTTATCTTGGCCCATTTAAAACTTATGATTTAATTTTATAAAGTTAGGGTTTTCACGTTATTTGATCATACGATTAAAATCAATTCATTTCATAACTAAATACGTTCACATGTCAAAACTTACTCTTATGTTACATTTAATGTTTAATCGTTTTATCGGTGTAGGATTTTAACTTGTAAGATTTATTTAGATTTGAGTATAATTCCATTTTCGACACTTGATAACTTATTGGAAAGCTTGAAATATCTATTTTCTGTCTTTATAACTTGTTTTCCAAGATTTCAAGTATTTCAAATATTAATGTGGACGTTTTTCTAAGTGTCTTATTGTAAAATCTTAGATTACCAGCTTACACTACAATCTTGAGGGATTTATTAAAATTTATGTACATATCCGTTTTAAACGCATGATATCTCATTTTGAAGCTTAAGATGTCTAATTTATAGTGGTAAAGTTATTTTCTTTAGTACTTGAGTGATTCTTGCCATCAACTTAGGTTTTGTTACTGTTGGTTTCACATTTGAACCACAAATCCAGATTCATAGGTAAGATTAGAAAAATCATAACAATTTACTTACAAGTCCAAATAAGACAAAAGGTATGTCATTGGAAATATTATAATGTCTATTTTGTATGGTAAGAACAGTTTTATAAAACGTTAAGATTTACTAACTCAAAAATTACAAAACCCGTGGCTAGCACAGGGTTCCAGCCAGGATTTTCGGTTCATGGTCCAAACTTGTAAAATCCACCAAAAATTGTACACTTATCCGTTCAAGGCGTATGATACCTTGTTGGAAAGATATAAGAATCTATTTTTCAGTTCTCTAACTTATAATCCAAAATTGTGAGTCTAATAAGTTCGGAGTACAGTAAACCCGTGGCTATGTTGCGTCTCGGAGGTTCATTTTCTCTTTATTTTTGTGTCACAACTTCAAAGGCACATAACTTTTGACATACCAAAGCAAATCAAGTGATTCCAAAGCTTAAAATGAAGCTTATCTCCTGTAGAATCTTAATATATAGTTTATTTTTAATACTAAAGTTTCTAATGCATACTGTATGACCACAACAACCACGAACTTCAACAAAGTTCATAAATCTTACCGAAAAGTTCCGGGGATCCTTTGAGATCTCGAGCCTCCCAAGTTCTTCTCAAAACTTTTTCCTAAGTAAGAAAAGTCTAATATTAAGATCATAACTAAATATCATGCTTTAGTCCTCCCAAAAAGACTACAACACAAAGAATACCGCTAGGTTACCTTTAGTGAAACGTCCTCTAACTCCGTCTCTCACTTCTTCGATCTTCGGAACGGGGTTTCTTAGAGCTTGAAAATGGATGGAGGGGGGTACTAGAGATGTGTTGGAGATGGAGAATAGTGTTGGTGGTTCTTGGTTTTGTTTAGAGCTTGGTGGTGGTTAGAGAGTTAGGGTTTGAGTGCTT
This sequence comes from Ficus carica, assembly GCA_009761775.1. Classification (NCBI taxonomy): domain Eukaryota; kingdom Viridiplantae; phylum Streptophyta; class Magnoliopsida; order Rosales; family Moraceae; genus Ficus; species Ficus carica. Next base: position 10,525,083 of record CM019743.1, on the reverse strand, counting down.
AACTTGTGTGAGAAAGAAAATGGGGTGTTAGGGGTTTGTGCTTAGCCAACTTTGGCCTTGAGAGAGCTGTCTTTTGGGGGAGGAAATTTGAAAAATACTTGGCTGAATCAGCCCTTGAATGGCCGGCACATTGGGGGGAGTTTTTGGGTGAAATTTGGTTCAATAACGTTGAGATGAAAGGTCACTTTCACTTGTCATTTCCTTAAGTCAACTTGCCAAAATAAACCATGTCATTTCTTACATGTGGTTGCATGCATGCACCACTTTCTTCTTTTCTCCTTTGATCACATTTCCCCTTGTTTCTTGAACCAAAACCGATCCCCCCCTTTGCCTTCTCAATTTTTTTTGTTTTGTTTTTCTTTCTTCCAATTTCCACCCTTGATCCAAGTTGTCATCTTTATTCTCATCCATTGGATCTTCCATCACACCTATCCTCACCCTAAGTTCTCATTGGTCACTTATCACTCAAAGCTTAGCCATTGATTTGCCTAGGATCTCTTAACATAAAATCTCCACCATTGATTTCAAATCAAGCACAATTTTTGATCAATTTTCCACCTTTGGATTTCCTAAGAGTAAATACTAATAATTCATCTTCTACCTATATGACACATTAATTCTTAATCACACCTCCAAAACTTAGCTATTAGTATGATCAAAATAAATTCTAAGATCATTAAATTGACCTACCAATAAAAATCGGGGGTTCCCAAAAATTATCGTTATCCCCCCTAATACGACACAATAAGTTTTTCGCATAAATTTATATGTCGTTCATGATCTTGAAATTTGATATTCATCAAAACAATTTAGTAGAAGCATATCAATGAAGAGATCATAATAATAATTCATGAATTAAGCTTATGAATTTCTAGGGCATCACAATATACCCTCCTTACAAAATTTTCGTCCTCGAAAATTAGAACAAAAACGGAAAATTTTTCCTCATTTCATCTTCACGTTCCCAAGTGGCTTCCTCGATCTTGTGATTTCGCCATAACACCTTGACAAGAGGTATGATCTTGTTTCTGAGAGTCTTTTCTTCACGAGCCAGAATTTGCACTGGCTTTTCTTCATAAGTGAGGTCCTCGTGAACTTGAATTGGTTCATGCTCTATTACGTGAGACGGATCCGTGACATATTTCTTCAGCATTGAGACATGAAAGACATTGTGCACGGTTGACAACTCTGATGGTAATGCTAATCTATAAGCTACCTTACCAACGCGTTCTGTGATCTCGAAGGGTCCTATGTACCTCGGGCTCAACTTGCCCTTCTTTCCAAATCGCATCACGCCCTTCATTGGTGCTACCTTTAGGAAAACAAAGTCTCCTTTTTGGAATTTCAAGGGCCTCCTTCGCTTATCTGCATAACTCTTCTGCCGACATTGAGCTGCTTCCATTCGTTGTCGTATTTTCTTGACTGCTTCAGTGGTCTTGATAATGAAATCTGTGGTTTTCAATTGCTTCTCCCCTGTTTCATGCCAATGTACCGGTGATCGGCACTTCCTACCATAGAGTGCTTTATAGGGTGCCATCCCGATGGTCGCCTGATAACTATTGTTGTAGGAGAATTCAATCAACGGTAGCTTCTTATTCCATGCACCTTTGAAGTCCATAACGCAAGCACGAAGCATATCCTCTAAGGTTTGAATGGTTCGCTCGGATTGACCATCCGTCTGAGGGTGAAAAGCAGTGCTAAACTTGAGCTCAGTTCCTAACGCTCGCTGAACATTTTTCCAAAAAGTGGAGGTGAAACGGCTGTCGCAGTCTGAAATGATTAATAAGGGGATGCCATGCAGCTTAACGACATTAGATACATACAATTCCGCCAACTTCTCCAACGAATAAGTCACTTTAATTTATATGAAACGTGCTGATTTAGTCAAACAATCTACAATTACCCAGATGGCGTCATAACCTTCAATAGTTTTCGGCAATCCGACCACAAAATCCATAGTGATTTGTTCTCATTTCCACTCTGGAACTTCAATAGGTTGCAATTGTCCAGCCGGTCGCTTGTGCTCTACCTTAACTTTCTGACAAGTTAGGCATTTACTTACGAATTCAGCCACATCGTTCTTCATCTTGTTCCACCAAAAATGCTCTTTCAAGTCCTTATACATCTTAGTCGCTCCAGGATGGACAGAGTATGGAGTATCGTGGGCCTCCGATAGAATCTGCTTCCGAAGTTCTTCATTGTTAGGCACACATAACCTACCTTTAAAATGAAGGATGCCCTCATCTGACACGCCAAAATTAGTTTCTTTCCCTTCCATGACTTCTTTCCTTATCCTGACCAAACTAGGATCGAGTCCTTGAGCTTCCTTGATTTCACCAATAATTGTAGGCTGGAGAGTCAATGAGGAAAGTTTTCCCGTAATGAGCTACATTCCAAGCTTGAAAATATCTCCCTGAAGCGGTTGTGGTAGTGCTTGAATTGCCATGAGAGTAACAGACGACTTCCGACTCAGTGCATCAGCGACTTTGTTGGCCTTTCCGGGATGATAAAGAATCTCACAATCATAATCCTTAACTAATTCCAACCATCTTCGTTGTCTCATGTTGAGTTCCTTCTGGGTGAAGATGTATTTGAGACTTTTATGATCTGTAAAAATCTGACATTTAACGCCGTATAGGTAGTGTCGCCAGATCTTAAGGGCGAACACCACAGCTGCTAGTTCCAAATCATGGGTCGGGTAATTCTTCTCGTGCTCCTTCAATTGCCGTGAGGCATAAGCTACGACTTTTCCGTTTTGCATCAGAACTGCTCCTAAGCCCATCTTGGATGCATCGCTGTAGATATCAAACTCTCCTTCGTCTGATGGAATCGTGAGAATAGGAGCACTAGTGAGTTTCTTCTTCAATTCTTGGAAATTTTCCTCGCATTTCTCCGTCCATTCATACTTTTTTCCTTTCTGAGTAAGTGCGGTAAGAGGTGCGGCTAACTTCGCGAATCCTTCAACAAATCTCCTGTAGTAGCCGGCTAAACCTAAAAAGCTTCGCACTTCAGTCACACTCTTCGGTGCTGGCCACTTGCTCACAGCTTCGATTTTGGATGGGTCAACAGATACTCCATCCTTAGAGATCACGTGTCCAAGAAATTGAACCTTGTCGAGCCAAAATTCACATTTAGAGAATTTTGCATAGAGCTGGTGGTTCCTTAGAGTTTGGAGAGCGATCCTCAAATGCTCTTCATGCTCTTTTTGGGTCTTCGAGTAGATTAGGATATCATCAATGAACACAATGATAAACTTGTCCAAATATTCCTTGAATACACGATTCATCAAATCCATGAAAGCTGCAGGTGCATTCGTCAATCCAAAAGGCATGACTAAAAACTCATAGTGGCCGTAACGTGTACGAAATGCTGACTTTGGGACATCGCCTTCTTTAATCTTCAGTTGGTGATAACCGGAGCGTAAGTCGATCTTAGAGAAGACTGATGCTCCTTTAAGCTGATCGAAGAGGTCGTCGATTCTTGGAAGAGGATACTTATTCTTGATGGTCGCCTTGTTGAGCTCACGGTAGTCAATGCACATCCTTAACGTACCGTCCTTCTTCTTGACCAATAAGACAGGTGCACCCCAAGGTGAGTAACTCGGACGTATGAATCCTTTATCCAAAAGTTCCTGAAGTTGCGTCTGTAATTCCTTGAGTTCGGCTGGGGCCATGCGGTATGGAGCCTTGGATATCGGTGCTGTGCCGGGCATCAATTCGATTTCAAATGAAAGCTCACGATCAGGAGGTATTCCAGGTAAGTCTTCTAGGAAGACCTCGACAAAGTTTCTGATTACTGCCACATCTTCCGGTTTGGATCTTTCTTCTTTCGTCGTATCTATAATATTGGCTAGGTATCCAACGCATCCGCTATGTAACATCCTTAGCGCCCTCATGGCAGAAATCATCACTCTCGGTTGCTTCTCAGAAATGTTGACATATTCGAATTCTTCTGCTCCATCAGGTTTGAATGTCACCTTACGTGCCCGACATTCAATGTTCGCATTGTAATTTCCTAGAAAGTCCATCCCTAAAATGATGTCGTAGTCGAACATTTCTAAAACAACTAAGTTAACAAATAGTTCTCTACCAGCAATAATTATTGGAACATGACGTAACCAATAACTTGACAATAAAGTTTGTCCTGAAGGCAAGGCCGTCCTAAAGGTCTGATTGATTCTATACCTAAATTGAGTGAGCTTCCTAGCAAATGTATGTGATGCAAAGGAATGAGTTGCTCCTGAATCAAATAAAATATGAGCATCTTGGTTGGCCACAGAAAGCTGACCTGTCACCACATTCGAGGTTCCAGCATCGACATCATTCTTGGTGTAGGCGAAAATGTGAGCGTTCGGTCCTGACGGGGCCTCCAAACGTCCTTGGTAAATTTGTGGACCCTCGATCTTGGCTTGCATGTTGTGGAGTTGAGTCCCTTGTGGCTTTAGTTGGTTATGCCCAATATGAATCTGCTTGTTGGAATAACAATTATTAGCATAGTGACCCTCCTTGCCACATAAGTAACAAGTATTTGAGCCAAGTTTGCATTCCCCTTGATGCTTCTTCCCACATTTGGTGCAGGTAGGGAAAACAGTGATATTCTTCTTCTGAGGATGGCTCTTCTGGTTCTTATTTCCATTGAAATTCCCCTTTCGCTTGTTGTGGTTCTGATTAAAGTGATTGCCAATCGGATTGGATCTGTTTCCCTGGTTGTTTAGTTGATTTCCTTGGTTCTGCTTTGATTGCGACTTCTCTTTCTTCTTCTCTTCAAAGAACTTAGCCCTCTCTTGTTTAGCTTGAGCAAGGCGATACTCAGCGCGTAGTGCTCTTTCGACACATTCAGCAACCGTCGTAGGTGGTTTCTCGCCACTATCGATCACTACCGCTATCTCAAGGCGAAACATGTCTAACATTCTCCTAACCCTTTCATCCTCAGTTGGCACAAGGTGAGGGCAAAGTCGTGCCAGTTGATCGAACTTGCGAACAGCCTCAGTTACGGACATAGTGCCTTGCTTAATGTTGTTGAATTCATTCTGTTGTGCTTTCATGGCCATTCGGTTGTAGAATTTATCGTTGAATTCCTGAATGAAATCATTCCATGTCATCTCAAGTACATTTCTCCTCATTTGTACAGTTTCCCACCAATAACGAGCATCCTTCTTCATGACATAGGAAGCACAAAATACTTTTTCTTGATCGGTGAGGTTCATAAATTTCAAGACTATTTGAAGGGAGGTTAACCATTCCTCAGCCTCCAAAGGATTGGTGGATCCCTCAAATTCTGGTGGTTTCATACGTCGGAGCCTCTCATACAACGGTTCTTGTCGAATCACCGGTTGGCTGGCTTGTGCCGCAGGCACAGCTGGTGCTGTAGGTTGAGCTGGGACAGCTGGTGGAGGGGGTATTTCTTGATTCTGTTGAGCAAGCTGCTCGCGGAGATTCTGCATTTCGCGCTCTTGGTCCTCTAATCTGCGCTGTAGGTTAACCACCATTTCAGCTAGGTTCACTTCTTGTGGTTGTCTTGCTGCTGCCGCTCGAGGACGTGCCATGACTTTATGTATAACTCTAGTGTTCAACCTAAAAGAACCATGCTTGTTTAATATCTCACACACATATATTTTAACTTAATCATAGTCTTATGATATGAGTTTTATTTAAATATAATAATTGAGGTACGACTCATAAATCATGGCATATCACATCTTAAACGCATCATATCATAACATCACATAATCATAAGTTCACATAACGATCAACCATACTGGTCATAATTAGTCATAGAGAATACATAAATCATAAAAATAACACAGGAGTTACCAAACACATAAAATAGATAATAGATAAAACATCCACGACAAATAACAACTATTTGATAGTAACTACTACACTCGATCTTCTACTAATACTCATGGACCATCAGTCTCGTCATCTTCTCCTTCAGTGAAAACTTCAGTGGGGTCCTCTTCGTCTGAACCAATGTGGGCATCATCGTCTCCTACGGCTTCTGGTTGGCGCGGGGCTGATGCCTCAACATGACTGCTAGCGTCCTCCCCATTCTCTAATTCCCTTGATGGAGGAGTATCTACCATTTCTGCTCTCAGGTGCATCTCAGCATAAATGACCTCTGAACATAAGTGATCATAATCCGCATATGGTCGGGGAAAGTAAATGAGTGCTAATATCTCATGGGGAACTCCCTGCCAAAACAGCTGACATACGTCCTCTTAGCGCAGTTCGTAAGGGCACTCGACTAGTAGATCCTCCTCGAATCGGCGTTTGTACTCCTGCATGCTCTCACCATGAACAGGTGCCCATCTCGCCGCCCGAGTGAAGAAGCGACGTCCTTCAGCATATGTCAAATCAGCTCTCCTCTCTCGGTAAAGGAAGGGACCTACAAAGTACTCCGTAATGTTGCGACGGAAATCTCTCCAATGTATGAGGTTCAGGTCTTGTCCAATAGACTCCCACCAACGCCTAGCAGCACCCCCCTCAGCTGGATCACTGCTAGTCTCGACCACGCCCCTCGTGTTATGCCACACGAGCTGCATAAGGACTCGATGTGATGTAGCAAATCTCCCGGATGAGTTTCTCCATAGTAGTGATCTGGTCTAGCTCTCCGAAATGCAGCCATTATTTTGGCACCGAGCTCACTAAGAAGGGTGTCTTCGGATGATGATCCTCTAATCGGTGGCATAATGATAGTATAGTGATGCCTAGTTTTAAAATTAAGGTCAATAACAACTACAAATAATAAAAATGAAATAAAATTCTAACTTACTTGGACAGGCGTGAAACTGATGTGGAAACGACGTAAGGTAGGATGGCAGGATACCCGCTCTGATACCAACTGTAACGACCCGACTTTTCGGACCGTTAACTAACTTACTTATTCTTATCTAATTTAGTCATAATACTTATTTATGTTCGGTTCTAAAAAAAATACAAAATTTTTTTTATTGTATTCGTACTACAAAAGTTAGACTCATTAAAATTTTTAACTGAGGAATTTGAAAACCTCTAGCAACTAATTAACCAATTTAAAATCGTAACTAGATGGTATTTTAAAAAGTTATAACTTCATAAAAATTATACGGAAAGAGTCTAAAGTATTTTTCTCATAAAGTACTCAGACTAATATAGTAGTACCAAAACATTGGGACATAACTATAAGTATAGTCATTACAAAATAAATTACGAAGTCTAAATGCGGAAATTAATTTCGTGGTGGTATCCCACTCCCGTCATTCATCGCCTCCGCACAGTTTCGCCAGTCCATAAGACATTTAAGTAATGGGCTGCTTACCCGCGTTACCTACAGCATGAACACACAATGATGAGCTTTCGCTCAGCAAGTACAAACAATATCTCACAAATCGTTTTCATAAAATTCATATCATCACATGTAACATTATGAATGCTTATAAATGCATGTGAACTATATGTTTTCAATTATGCTTTATTATTTACATGTCTTGTCTACTTAAGGGCCCCTATGTCGTACCCATATGCGCGCAACCAATGGGGAGTTAGGGGAGCGACCCTCCAACAACCTCCAAGGTCATATATTATAACTTTCGTTCTTATCATATCCTCTCACTAGTTGGAGGTTGGTACGACACTTAGTCCTATCTTTCGTTAGCCTAATTCTTATTATTTGTGACAATATATGGATTTATATGTCACTATGCATCTATCATTATTGCATACGTACTTATGAGGCATGTCAATCATATCAGTGCATGAAAATTTATGCATGTTAAATGCTTAATTAATACAGTACATATAACTCATATATTCATCACTTCATCAAGGTAAATCATAGAAAACATAGAACACCAACAACAAAAACATTTTATTTCATGCTGTGGGTGAGGTTTGTACTTACTTGTCTTATATGCTTAAACTTCCGGAGTTGTATCTCCTACTATGCGGATTTGAGAAATTGTCCTGATTAACAATATCTCATTATTAGATCGAGTTATAGTAATATTACTTTATTTATTTATTTTTATTTATAAACTATAGTGAACTTAATTTACTTACATCATAATTAACCTTAACAATTAATCCTTATTAATTATTAAGTGTTAAATAAATTTTGATTAATTATTATTCAATTAATTTAATTTAATTAATTATTTTAATTAATTAATTAACTAACTAATTAATTAATTAATTAAGTGATATTAATTATTACTTTATTTAATTGAGAAATTATAATTAAATTATATAATTTTAATTGACTTATTAGTAATTATCTTGTTAATAATTTAATTATGTTACTTAAATATTCATTCTCATATAATAATTATTAATTATTAATTCTCATATTAATAATTAAAAATTTGATTTATTCAATAATTGATGTTTGGTTAATCTCTAGTTAATTATCCATAATTATTTTGATGATTAAATCAATTATTAATAATTAATGATTAATTAATCTCTAATTAATCATATATTATAATTATATAGTTATTCAACATAATAATCTTGATTATTATATACTAACCCTTATAATTAATTAATTAATTATTAATCAGTTAATTAATTAATTACTTTATTAATTACATTAAGTTATGTATTAATTAATTAATTAATTAATAAATCCATCAAGGTGATAATGGGTCACCTAAGGGTATACCTCTATTTGATTATTGGACTAGTCCAATCCCCTTAGTTATGTTCATTTAGTTGGGCTAAAGTAATCTCTTGGTATATGTATAGTAACCCTTTAGTATACTTTATATTGGCCCATTTAAAACTTATGATTTAATTTTATAAAATTAGGGTTTTCACATTATTTGATCATACGATTTAAATCAATTCATTTCATAACTAAATACGTTCATATGTCAAAACTTACTCTTATGTTACATTTTAATGTTTAATCGTTTTATCGGTGTAGGATTTTAACTTGTAAGATTTATTTAGATTTGAGTATAATTCTATTTTCGACACTTGATAACTAATTGGAAAGCTTGAAATATCTATTTTCTGTCTTTATAACTTGTTTTCCAAGATTTCAAGTATTTCAAATATTAATGTGGACGTTTTTCTAAGTGTCTTATTGTAAAATCTTAGATTACCAGATTACACTACAATCTTGAGGGATTTATTAAAATTTATGTACATGTCCGTTTTAAACGCATGATATCTCATTTTGAAGCTTAAGATGTCTACTTTATAGTGGTAAAGTTATTTTCTTTAGTACTTGAGTGATTCATGCCATCAACTTAGGTTTTGTTACTGTTGGTTTCACATTTGAACCACAAATCCAGATTCATAGGTAAGATTAGAAAAATCATAACAATTTACTTACAAGTCCAAATAAGACAAAAGGTATGTCATTGGAAATATTATAATGTATATTTTGTATGGTAAGAACAGTTTTATAAAACGTTAAGATTTACTAACTCAAAAATTACAAAACCCGTGGCTAGCATAGGGTTCCAGCCAGGATTTTCGGTTCATGGTCCAAACTTGTAAAATCCACCAAAAATTGCACACTTATCCGTTCAAGGCGTATGATACCTTGTTGGAAAGATATAAGAATCTATTTTTCAGTTCTCTAACTTATAATCCAAAATTGTGACTCTAATAAGTTCGGAGTACAGTAAACCCGTGGCTATGTTGCGTCTCAGAGGTTCATTTTCTCTTTATTTTTGTGTCACAACTTCAAAGGCACATAACTTTTGACATACCAAAGCAAATCAAGTGATTCCAAATCCTAAAATGAAACTTATCTCCTGTAGAATCTTAATATATAGTTTATTTTTAATACTAAAGTTTCTAATACATACTGTATGACCACAACAACTACGAACTTCAACAAAGTTCATAAATCTTACCGAAAAGTTCCGGGGATCCTTTGAGATCTCGAGCCTCCCAAGTTCTTCTCAAAACTTTTTCCTAAGTAAGAAAAGTCTAATATTAAGATCATAACTAAATATCATGCTTTAGTCCTCCCAAAAAGACTACAACACAAAGAATACCGCTAGGTTACCTTTAGTGAAACGTCCTCTAACTCCGTCTCTCACTTCTTCGATCTTCGGAACGGGGTTTCTTAGAGATTGAAAATGGATGGAGGGGGGGTACTAGAGATGTGTTGGAGATGGAGAATAGTGTTGGTGGTTCTTGGTTTTGTTTAGAGCTCGGGGGTGGTTAGAGAGTTAGGGTTTGAGTGCTTAACTTGTGTGAGAAAGAAAATGGGGTGTTAGGGGTTTGTGCTTAGCCAACTTTGGCCTTGAGAGAGCTGTCTTTTGGGGGAGGAAATTTAAAAAATACTTGGCTGAATCAGCCCTTGAATGGCCGGCACATTGGGGGGAGTTTTTGGGTGAAATTTGGTTCAATAAAGTTGAGATGAATGGTCACTTTCACTTTTCATTTCCTTAAGTCAACTTGCCAAAATAAACCATGTCATTTCTTACATGTGGTTGCATGCATGCACCACTTTCTTCTTTTCTCCTTTGATCACATTTCCCCTTGTTTCTTGAACCAAAATCGATCCCCCCTTTGCCTTCTCAATTTTTTTTTTTTGTTTTTCTTTCTTCCAATTTCCACCCTTGATCCAAGTTGTCATCTTTATTCTCATCCATTGGATCTTCCATCACACCTATCCTCACCCTAAGTTCTCATTGGTCACTTATCACTCAAAGCTTAGACATAGATTTGCCTAGGATCTCTTAACATAAAATCTCCACCATTAATTTCAAATCAAGCACAATTTTTGATCAATTTTCCACCTTTGGATTTCCTAAGAGTAAATACTAATAATTCATCTTTTACCTATGTGACACATTAATTCTTAATCACACCTCCAAAACTTAGCTATTAGTATGATCAAAATAAATTCTAAGATCATTAAATTGACCTACCAATAAAAATCGGGGGTTCCCAAAAATTATCGTTATCCCTCCTAATACGACACAATAAGTTTTTCGCATAAATTTATATGTCGTTCATGATCTTGAAATTTGATATTCATCAAAATAATTTAGTAGAAGCATATCAATGAAGAGATCATAATAATAATTCATGAATTAAGCTTATGAATTTCTAGGGCATCATACCATTGATCCACCGGCTGCATAACCAGTGCAAAATAGAAGTGTTCAGGCAGCAACAGATCATGAGCCTCTGTATCTACGATTCAAGAGGATGAAGTCTAAGGAATTCAATGGTTCAACTAACCCTTTGACAGCTCAAGGATGGTTGAAGTCTATCGAGTTAGTACTTAATTTCATTGGTTTAACTAAGAACGAGAAAGTGAAATGTGCTTCCTACTGTTTGATGGATGATGCTAGAATCTGGTGGGAATGAATAGAGCTAAGCAGGGATATAAGTCAGATGACATGGGAATACTTTATCCAAGGATTTAATGAACAGTATTTCAACATGTCCGTGGCCAAGGAACACTATAATGAGTTTAATAACTTTCGTCAAGAAAATCTATCGGTGACAAAAGCTGTTTAGCGGTTAAACCAACTAGCACGCCTTTGTCCCCACATGATGCCAAATGAAGAAGAACGATTAAAAAGAATGATTGGGATGTTGAGACCTGAGATTACAGTGATTGTTGATAGCGGGACTGCTCCGCCAACCACCACAGCTAAATGTGTCAAGTATGCCCTTCGTGCTGAATATCATCTAAATAAGAAAAAGGAAAGTCAGCCTCGTCAGAGCGAAGTCCCTAAGAATAACAACAACAACCAAAACTGTGGAAACTTCAGAAATCAAGGCAAGTCTCAAGGAGGTCAGTGGAACAATAACAAAAGGAAGGGGAACTTTTCCAACCAGAGGAACCATAATAACCGTCAAGGAGAAGGTCAACTATTTAAGCAAGCTAAGAACATTCCACCTTGTTATAAGTGTGGGAAGCTACATTTGCGGGAGTGCTGTATGGACACAAATCTTTGTTATGGTTGCAGACGCGATGGTTACCTGTCCAAGGATTGTCCAAATAGGACGTACCAGCTCTTCCAGCAAAGACAGCAGAGAAACCCACTGGCTCGACTCCACAGTATGCATGCCACTCTTGATGGGCCTCATATTTCTCAGGGACGACTTGAGGCTCCTCCACTTACCACCAATGCCAGAATTTTCACTATGACCAAAGAAGAAGCTACTGTTGTACTTCTACTGTTGTCACAGGTCAGATACTTGTTAATAACCAATATGCTAATGTTCTTTTTGACACAGGAGCCTCACACTCCTTTGTGTCTTCTACTTTTGCTAAAAGACTAAGATTAAATTAGGATATCTTGAGTTAGGGATTCACTATGATACTACCCTTTGGGGAAGTGATGATGTGCACTCATTGGTTACGAGTAGTGCCAATGAGAATTATTGATAAAAAGCTCTACAGTAATCTGATAGTGCTCGAGATGTTTGACTATGACCTAATTTTAGGTATGGATTTATTGAGAAAGTATAACGCGTCTATTGAATGCCGAATACGTAAGGTCGTGTTTAATCCCGAACGAGATGATCGGTTTAAATTCATTGGTGATACGAAGAAGAAGACGAAGTTGTTCCTGTCAGTAATGAAGGCTCGAAAGATGCTAGCCAATGACTATAACGGTTTCTTAGCTAGCTTCGTAAATAAGAAGAAAGAAGATAAATTGAAACTTAAAGATGTACCTATCGTACGAGATTTTAGTGATGTGTTTTCAGAGGACTTGCCAGGTTTGCCACCAGATAGAGAAATCGAGTTCGAAATTGAGTTAGCATCGGGCACTGGGCTAATCTCTAAGGCACCTTATCGTATGACACCTACTGAATTGAAAGAATTACATGAGCAACTTCAAGAGCTATTGAACAAGAATTTCATTCCCCCTAGTCATTCACCGTGGGGAGCTCCAGTTTTATTTATGAAAAGGAAGGACGGGACAATGAGACTCCACATCAACTATAGAGAGCTAAACAAGGTGACCATAAGAAACAAGTATCCATTGCTGAGAATTGATGATTTGTTCGACCAACTACAAGGTGCGACTATGTTTTCGAAGATTGATTTATGATCTGGATACCACCAACTGAAGATTAAGGAAGGAGATATCCCCAAGTCAGCCTTCAGAACTCGATACGGCCATTATAAGTTTGTGGTCATGCATTTTGGGTTGACCAATGCCTCTGCTGCTTTCATGGACCTGATGAATAGAGTGTTTAAGGAGTTTCTAGATAAGTTTGTGATAGTATTTATCGACGACATTCTCATTTATTCAAAGACTCGAGACCAACATGAGAAGCATATAAGAACACTTTTGCAGACATTGGAACAACACCAGTTGTATGCCAAATTCTCTAAGTGTGAGTTTTGGTTGGATCGTATGGCATTCCTTGGTCATATGATTTCTAAAGATGGCGTAATAGCGGATCCTACAAAGGTTGAGGCCATTAGTAATTGGAAGAAATCAACCAACGCAAGTGAGATCAGAAGTTTCCTTGGTTTAGCGGGATATTACAAGAAATTTATGGCTGATTTTTTAAAACTTACTATGCCGCTTACGACACTTACCCGAAAAGGAAAGAAGTTCGAATGGACAAAGGACTGGGAAAAGAGCTTTCAAGAGCTGAAGAGACGACTCACAAGTCTTGACGATTTCGGATGGGGATGAAGGGTCTGTAATTTACAGTGATGTTTCTAGAATGGGACTTGGTGCAGTCTTGATGCAGAATGGGAAGGTAATTGCCTATAGTTCAAGGCAATTGAAGGACTATGAGAAGAACTATCCCACCCCATGACCTAGAGTTGGCTATCGTTGTTTTTGCATTGAAAATATGGAGGCATTATTTGTATGGAGTCCAATGCCAAATAAACACCAACCACCAAAGTTTGAAGTACTTCTTCACGCAAAAGGATTTGAATATGAGGCAAAGGACGTGGCTTAAGCTATTAAAGGATTACGATTGTGAAATCCTATACCACCCAAGGAAGGCAAATAGGGTAGCTGATGTGTTGAGTTGAAAGACCCCTACCACACTAATGTCTTTGAATGCGATGTCCAAACCCCTTGAAAAGGAGATTTTTGATTTTGGGTTGTAATTAATAGTTGGACGACTTTCTACAATGACCTTGTCTCCAACTAGTTTAGATGACATTTGGAGTAAGCAAGACCTTGATCCAAGCCTTGTGAGAATTAAAAAGGAATTGCTCGAAGGGAAGTGTAAAGGGTTTAGTGTGTCTGATGATGTAGTGCTAAAGTTTAAAGGACGGTTATGTGTTCCTAAGGATGAGGAGCTGAGGAAAAAGATTATTGAAGAGGCGCACAACACCCTGTATACGCTTCATCCTGACGCAACCAAAATGTACATGGATCTTAAGAATAGTTTCTGGTGGTTCGAAATGAAGAAGGATGTATCACACTATGTGAAGCATTGTATGACGTGCCAACAAGTTAAGGCTAAGCACCAAAAGCCAGGAGGGGTACTCCAGTCAATTCAGATACCGGAATGGAAAGGGGAAGACATTGCGATGGATTTTATTACTGGACTGCCAAGGACTACGAATGGATATGATGCTATATGGGTGGTCATCAACAGAAGTCAGCACATTTTCTTCTTATACAATTGACGTCCTCTATGGAACAGTTGGCATAATTATATGTAAAGGAGGTCGTGAGGTTTCATGGTGTTCCCAGATCTATTTTTTCGGATCGAGATAGTAGGTTCACCTCTCATTTTTGGAAGAGTGTTTAGGCTGCTATGGGCACGAAATTGAAATTTAGCACGGCTTTTCATCCGCAAACAAACTGTCAGACGGAGAGGACTAATCAGACACTTGAGGATATGCTTCGAGCTTGTACCTTGGACTTCAAAGGTAGTTGGTGTAAGTTTTTACCGTTGGCTGAATTCGCTGATAACAATAGTTATCAAGCGACGATTAGGATGGCTCCCTATGAGGCACTTTATGGAAGACATTGTAGGTCCCCAATTTATTGGCATAAGGCTGGGGAAAAGAAGCTAGCGGAGTCGGAACATAAGGAGAAAACCGACTTCTTCAATAAGACAGCCGAAGCATTGAAAGTAATTCAACAGCGGATTGCTACAGCTCAAAGTAGGCAGAAAAGCTATGCGGATGTGCGTCGAAGGCCCTTAGAGTTTGAGGTTGGAGACTTGGTGTTTATCAAGGTCGCCCCGATGAAAGGCGTGATGCGATTTGGGAAGAAATGCAAGCTTAGTCCCAGGTATGTAGGACCATAAATGGTGATTAAGCGAATCGGCAATGTGGCATACAAGTTAGATTTGCCTCAGGAGATGACATCTATCCACAATGTATTTCATGTCTCAATGTTGAAAAAGTATGTACCGGATCCATCTCACGTCAACCAACCGCAATCGATTCAGATTCAAGAGGATATGAGTTACAAAGATAAACTAGTTGAGATTTTTAATTGAAAGATGAAGACCTTGAGGAACAAAGAGATTTCCTTAGTAAAAGTTCTTTGGTGTAATCACAAGATAAAGGAAGCTACATGGGAGCGAGAAGACGCTCTGAGAACGAATTATCCGAAATTATTCTAAGTTTCGAGGACGAAACTTTTATAAGGTAAGAGGGATTGTAACGCCCCAAATGCTACCTAATAATAATGTTAGAAAATTAACATTAGAAGCAACATAGATAATGTGAGGAGATAATAATTTCTTAATTCTAATGTTATGTTGAGTTATTTTTTACATGTGACACGACGAGAACTCGATGTGCTAGAACAAAGTTTATGCCAAATTGATGAATTTTTTTTATAATGATTTAATAATTTTGTGTGATAGCTTATATATATATATAAAATAAAGAAATTGTTACATTTATTTTTGTAAGTTATATAAAGCATATATATATCTACCATATATTGTTAAACGGTTATCTTATATGTTTATATATATATACATTATATATTAAAGTATATTTTATTTTTATATATACAGATTGTATTGTATATATGTCTTTATATATACATATATATGTTAAATTATTGGTTAGTCAACGTATATATATATAGAATATTTTACGCATATATATATATATATATGTGTATAATAGGAAATCTGAAGGAGGATATGAAGGGAGAGGATATCAATCAAAAAATGAGAAGGAAGAAAAAAAAATGGAAAGAAGATAATCAGAAGAAAAAGAAGAAAGTAATTGCAGCCAAAAAAAGAGGAAGGGACGTGTTAAAAAAAAAAGAAAGAAAGAAAGCGGAAATGAGAGATTTTGCATTTCATTTACTCTGCTAATTGCATGTCAACTTAATTTGCCCAAAATAACAGCCATAAGCAAATATAATATCAGAAAATTAATTCTCAATTAATTCTCAATTAAGTCCATAATGTCTACTCCTGCTTTTTCCATGCACATTCTCTTTCAATCCCTCTATGCCTTATTTTGTCTCCTTCACCTCCACCTATACGCCCTTCATCAACTAGTCACCAAAACTCCATCATCAATCTCTTGATTTTTCCTAATCTTTGGAGCCGAAATAAAGATTCATCGAGGTATGATTTGTTATTATTTGCTGATGATGATTTTATTATTTGTTTTGGTTTGGGATCCTTCGAGGGTTTCGATGATTTTCACGATGAGTTTCTTCATGTTAGTTTGAGGAAAGGATGAGAAATATCTATTAAATGATGATTGAGGGAGGCTATACGATTGATTGACGATGGTTTATTGTATTTTGTCAACAAGACGATTTTAGGGTTTTTGATTTTTTAATTCATAATTTTGTTGGTTTGTGATTTAATATGTTATATGTTAGAAACATATCATAGGGCTGTTTTAGGTGTGTGTGTATGAATTATTTACGTTGTTGTGATAATTTTTATATTTTTAATGAATTTTCGGATTTAACCACTCCTACTAGAAATTTCCAGATTCTATGATAAGTATTCGAAACTGCTTTTAAGGATGCAAACAGCCTTCATTTTTAACGAATCTGGTATTTTTAGAAATATTTGGATGTCTATTTACATTTGAAATTAGTTTCATATCATTTGGAGATATATGTGAATTTTTATGATTTTTCAAAGAGGCAGAAGTCCGGCTGTCAGATTTTGTACAATTTTAGTGGTCCATTTCAAAACTGTTTTTGAGGATCCAAACGGTCTCCTTTTTTAACAAATTTGATATTTTTAGAAAACTATGGATGTCTAATTTCATTTGGAATTAGTTCCAGATCATTTAGAGACATATATGATTTTTTGTGATTTTCAAATAGGAAGAGGTCAGGCTGCTAGTTTCCGTAAAATTTTAGAAATCAAATTCAAAACTATTTTTGAGGGTACAAACAATCTTCATTTTTAATGAATTAGGTACCATTAGAAAGATCTAGATGTTTAATTTCGTTTAAAATTGTTTCAGATCTTTTAGAGCCCTATCTTAATTTTTATGAATTTTTGAAAGGACAGAAGTCCGACTGGCAGTTTCTGTAAAGTTTTGTAATTTGTGAAATTAATCAATTTTTGTGTTTTGATATTATTAAATGATAAAAAAGGGCCTAATAGGCGTGGTTATGATATAATGGATGTGTTTGATGAATTATTATGATCTTTTGTTGATTTTACTATATTTATTATGTATGGCATGAACGGTTCTAAAGGCGAGCACCCGAGACCTCAATCGCGCGTCACCATCGGAAAATTTGAAAAGGATAAGTAAGGCGTTTATGTAAGTACATTCTCACCTGCAACATAAATTAAAGATTTGAGAAATATATATTTTAATGTTGATGATGATGTTATGATGTTCTTAAATAATACTTCTCCTATGATGACGTTTTGATGAAAATTATATATATTGTACGTATATGTATTTTATGTTTTAAAATGACATTGTAAACCCTTGATGATGATGATGATGCTGTCCAGTGAGCGGACTTTTGTCACCGTTGGTTTGGGATTTGCTACCCCAACCCTTCCGTGACTAGCGCGCTATGATGGTATAACACCGGGGCTTAATATATGACGGTTTTAAAAGTTAAAAAGTTTTTAAATGATGTTTATATTTATGATAATAAAAGAAAATATTTATTTACATTTATGAGATTTAAGTGTCTTACTAAGCCTTTGCTTATATAAGTTAATTCATATTGCAGATAAAGGAAAGGGTAAGATATAGTGTTGAAGGAACTTGGAGCGGATAGCGGGACGATATGTGATAGGAAAACGGGAGGAACGATCATGAGATTGACATTTTTAATTTTAAATAAAGTTTTGAGACTTTAATTTATTATTATTTGATTGGATGATTCATATGGACTTAAATTTTATTCCATGAATTGAGTTTAAAATATATATATATTATTAATTATGAAGGTTATTTTGATATAGTTTTTTTAAAAAAATCTAGAGTTTTCTATTATTTTCTAAGTAAAATTTTCCGTTACGTTAAGGTTTTTATTTCAAGCTTAATATTTTTCGTAATTTTATAAGAGATGAATGATTAAATAAGAAGTCAACAACTGTAACGGTTTGTGAGGGATCATTACACCATTAACTGCTCAAGGTCTGTTTCTATATCTCCTTGAGCGCTTTAAAATGGAGGGCACAAAGGAAACTACTACTCTTATATGCTCATCTACTCATCTAATTCTTAATGATGGTTCTGCTGCTACTGGTGCCACTCAATATCGAAGTCTTATAGGCGGAATGCAATATTTATCGCTTACACGACCGGATATTGCTTACACAGTAAACAAACTTGCCCAATTTATGCAAGCTCCTACTCAATCACATTGCACATCTGCAAAGCGATTACTCCGTTATTTGAAGAGTACCATATCACGTGGCTTGTTACTTTGTAAGTCGTCAGATCTTCAACTAACAGCCTACTCGGATGCGGATCGGGCCAGTTATCGAGATGACTGCACATCAATTTCTGCATACATGATTTTCCTTGGATCCAATCCGATCTCTTGGTGCTCAAAGAAGGAGTGCACTGTTGCCTGATCATCTACCAAAGCAGAATACTGCTCTGTGGCCTCTAACACAACTGAAGTATCTTGACTAGTCAATCTCCTCAATGAACTTCATGTTCAACAACCAAAAGTTCCACAGCTTTTATGTGATAACATCAGAGCTACTTATCTTTGTGTGAACCCAGTCTTCCACTCTAAAATGAAGCATATCAGGCTTGAATATCACTTTGTTCGTGAGAAGGTTGCGAATGGTTCTCTGCATGTTTCACATGTCTCAACTCACGACCAACTTGCTGATATTCTTACAAAGCCTCTTGTCAAGTCTCGATTCCACTTACTTCTGTCCAACATTGGCGTCTTCGATGGAAGCCACATCTTGCGGGGGCATATAAAAGAAAAATCCTTCTCAGTTAATGCTCATTCTTCAACATAGCAGCTAAAAATCTTCTCATTTAATTTTGTCAATTATCTTGTAATAATATGCTGTAAATTCCATCATTATAGGATCGTATCACACCTTAATAATTTCCATTCTTAGACATGTAATTGTTTGTGTATATACCTCTTGTAAAACAACAAATGAATATAATTCCGTTCACTAAAATTTCCTCTCAACTCTTTATTTCTTTACCTGCTAATTTAATATACATTATTGTCAAGTTTTTATCTAAACCTACTATAGGAATCTCCTCATTTTGTAAAAGGGCTTAAGTTAGACCTCCCGTAGAGTTTTTGAGAAGGTGAGATAAATTCAACTTATAACACCCTCCTTCGTATATAAGGTGTAATGTAATGAGAATTTCGATTTTGATATTATGATAAATGGATTTGGATAAAACTCGTCCTCAAAAACTAACTCCAGAGGAAAACGGTGCTGAAACAAATTGAACTTCTAACAATTCTATCGGTAGCATTAGATTGCATAGGAGTAGGAAGAATGTGAGAAGGGAAATATCATTTCTTTTGAGATCTTGTTTTCTTATGATGATCAGCCACCACTTTAATTCTTTTTTTTTTAATTATTTTTATTATCACTTTAGGTTGTAATTACAAGTAGTGTATTCAAGATTTCCACCATATGTTCCCTTAATTATTCGACCATAATATTATGGATGACTACCTATAGTATGCATGCATGCTTGTTTGGCAAAAAGTTGACTTTGGGCAATTTGCTCGTCGTCTTTTCATTATTGGAGTATGTATCTAAAGTCTAGTCCATCTTAACAACAAGTGGTTCAAAATTAATGGAAAATGATTTAGTGAAACTTCAAAGGTGGTAACGTCACGTCACATACCAAAATCAAACAACGAAAAAAAAAAAAAAAAAAAAAAGAGAGAGACAGATTCATTGAATAAAGGCACTTTGACAATGTCTTATTTGTGGAACTTTTATTGATCTTGATTCGATCGATTAGAAAATACTTTGGTTCTCTTGTAAAAGCTTTTAAAGTATTTGCCATTGGGGCGGAGTTAGGGGTGCTAACGAGGGTTGTAGTCCCAATTGAAAATTTTTATTATTTTATTTTCATCTCAAAATTTTTAAATTTTTTTTTAATTTGCTTTCATTAGAAAAAAAAAATTAAAAAAAACTCTCACACAGTCTTTATTTTGTCCTAATTAAAAATAAAAAATTTTCGCATAATTCCCGTTAAAGTTAATTTAAAAAAAATAAAGTTTAGACTTTTATTGTTTTGCCCCCATTAAAATTAAAAAATTTCAAATAGACTCCTCTAAAATTTATTTTGACAAAAAAAAAAAAAAAAATGGTGTATGCCCCATTAAAATAAGTTTCTGGCTCTACCCTGGTTGTCATCATAATTTTGCCTTAAAACATGCCGAAAATGGAAAGTTTCTTGGTACTTCCTCGGCTTGGAGGGTACAAATATCAAGAGGTTTGGCGTATAGAAGTAAGTAATAAAGAAATAACAGTGATTTATTTGACTTAACCTCCCTTGCAATGCTTAAGTCGTCCATGTTGGCGCAAGGAAATATCCAGTTTCCGAAATTCCAATATGTAGCCTTGGAGCTTATATCTATAGGGTCCCAAAAACATATTTTCTTCTGACTATTTCTACTAGGCGAAAGTTTTGAATACTTTACGGTACATAATTAGAAACTTTTGTATTTTTGTATCTCAGTTTGACCAACTAAAATGCTAATTATTTTTCTTTCAGTTATATTAACAGCCAGCTTTACTTATAGCTTAACAGCTTTATCAAAATAAACTGAAACAAAAGCCTATTTTAAGTGGCCACCCCATCTGCAAAAATATTGTCCAACCCTGAAGTATAAGAACACCCAACCATGTTTTATGCTGCTTGTTCTCATCCAATGCCTAATTCTGAAGAACCATTTGTCCATTGGAGCCGATACGATCTCTGTGAATCAATCTCTCTCCGGTGACCAAACCATTGTTTCTGCGGGCCGTGAAAAATTTGTACTGGGATTCTTTACACCAGCTAATTCTTCAAACTACTACTTAGGCATGTGGTACAAAGAAGCTAAACATACCATAGTTTGGGTGGCAAATAGAGAAAAACCCGTAACTGATAGATTTTCTTCGGAACTGAGAATCTCACATGGCAATTTAGTTCTCTTCAATGAGTCCAAATTCCCGATTTGGTCCACGAATGTGAACTCCAGTACTAGTTCACCTTCAATGGTGAAAGCAGTTCTTTTGGACAATGGAAACCTTGTCTTAAAAGATGGATCTAATTTGTCAAAACCAAGTTTGTGGGAAAGTTTTGATCATCTAACTGACACGTGGTTGCCGGGTAGTAAACTTGGATACAACAAAAAGACCAAACACAAGCTGATAATCACTTCATGGAAGAATTCAAAAGATCCTTCCCCGGGTGTCTTCTCTCTGGAGCCAGTCCCAAGTGATAACTCTGTTGTGATTCTGTGGAATAAGTCTAGTATCCGCTGGAGCAGTGGAGCTTGGGATGAAAGCTTAGGATATTTCAGCTTAATTCCGGAGATGGGGCGTAGTACTTACCTCAACTTCACCTTTGTTTCAAATGACAATGAGATGTATCTAACCTACTTTATTATTCCGGTGAATCAGAAAAATATCTACTCTCTCAATGACACTGCCAATTTATTAGCTAGATTTGTAATGGATATTTCGGGGCAGTTTAAGGTACTAGTACTGAATCCTAGTACGGAATGGGATACGTTTTGGTCTCAACCAAGGGAACAATGCGACGTCTATGCTTTTTGTGGGGCATATGGAAGTTGCAATGAGAAGTCCTTGCCCTTTTGCAATTGCATAAGGGGGTTCGAACCCAAGTCGTGGCGTGATTGGGACTTGAAGGATTATTCTGGCGGCTGCATCAGAAAAACCAAGCTTCAGTGTGGGAACATTGATCGTGCGCATGGAGAGAGAGACAAATTCGTCGAAATTGCAAGCATGTTATTGTCTGATAATAACCGATCTGAGCAAGTAGCGAATATTGCCGCATGTGAATCAATCTGCTACAACAACTGCTCATGTTATGGTTATGCTTTTGACAACACTCGATGTTCAATTTGGAACGAAGATCTCTCAGATTTGCAACAACTAGGAGCAAGCGACGAGAGAGGAAGAAGTCTCTACATTCGATTGGCCGCTTCTGAGGTTCAGAGTACTAAAAACAGAAAGGGACTTACTATTGGTGTGGGTGTTGGCTCAGCTGTAGGGTCAATATTTTTATTAGTTCTTATTCTGTTTTTAGTATTACTGAGAAAGAGGACAGTGTACACAGGAAAAGGATTGGAGGGCTCATTGATGGCATTTGGGTATGTAGATTTGCAGAACGCAACAAAGAACTTCTCAGAGAAATTGGGTGGAGGAGGCTTTGGTTCAGTTTTCAAGGGGATGTTGTCTGACTCTACCATGGTAGCAGTGAAGAAGCTTGAAAGAGTCGGCCAAGGAGAGAAGCAATTTCGAGCAGAAGTTAGCACTATCGGGACAATCCAACATGTTAATCTAGTTCAACTTCGCGGGTTTTGCTCTCAAGGTACTCAAAAGCTGTTGGTCTATGATTACATGTCCAATGGTTCTTTAGCTTCTGACCTTTTCGACATAGGTATTTCCAATGTCTTGGATTGGACAACAAGGTACCAAATTGCTATAGGAACAGCAAGAGGGTTAGTTTATCTGCATATGAAGTGCAGAGACTGCATCATACACTGTGATATCAAGCCCGAAAATGTTCTTTTAGACGCGAAGTTTTGTCCCAAAGTGGCAGATTTCGGATTAGCCAAGCTTGTTGGAAGGGAATACAGCCGGGTCCTGACAACCATGAGGGGGACAAGAGGTTATCTCGCTCCGGAGTGGATTACTGGAGTGGCGATAACATCCAAAGCAGACGTATACAGCTATGGAATGACGCTTTTCGAGCTTTTATCAGGGAGGAGAAACTCAGAGCAAACAGAATCAAACGGAAAACTAAAGTACTTCCCAAGTATGACTACAAGCACTGTAATTGAAGGAGGGAACTTGCTAAGCCTACTAGATGACAGACTAGAAGGTAATGCAAATCAAGAAGAGGTTGAAAAGAGTGTGTAAAGTTGCTGGTTGGTGCATCCAAGGTGATGAAGCTCATAGGCCATCAATGAGTGAAGTAGTTCAAATGCTTGAGGGAATTACGGATGTGAGCTTACCTCCAATTCCACGATGTCTCCGGATATTCGATGACAATGAGGAGAACGTGAATTTCTTTGGGAGTAATCCTCAAGACAATAGCACATAATCTTTACTGATTTTAAGTCGAATAGGAAAGAGAATGGTTTGTGTCCCCTGTTGATTTTTTTTTTTTATGCTTTGTCATGACTCATGAGTTGTCCTCACTCAGGTTTCTATATGTCCATTGTGTTGTTTGCATAAAAATGGGGTGTTTTGCTTTTTGTAGAAATAATAAGGTTGCCAGAATCAAATGAAGTGCCTTGTGTTGAAAAGTCACGAATCATATGATTGATGGAAAAAAAAAAAAAAAAGATTTTTGTTTTGTTTTGTTTTTGTTTGTTTGTTTTTGTTTTTGTTTTTTTTTTTTTTAAGATTTAAAAAAAATGCGTAAACGTTAACGATTTTAATGTGATCCTGTGAAAAAGAGGGGTAAAAAAAACGACAACATTCTGAAATGCTGTCCCACTAATAAGTAAACGATGATTACAAAGAAACGACAACAGTGTCGAACTTGACACCGTAGCAAAAGACAAGAAGGGAAGCTAAACGACAATAGTGGTGAAAACAACAACAACGTGAAAATGACGTTAAAGGAGAAACAATCACAAACTTAAAAAACGACAATGAGTCAAGAACAACGACATTGTGAATATAAAAAACCTGTGCCAAAGGGATGATGACAAAAACCTCAGAGTATTTGATTGAAATGCCAAAAAGTTACTCTGTCCTTTATAAAAATGCTCAAATTATCCTCTTTGTTTTTCTAAGATCTAACAAAATCCATTCTTGTGTTTTTCTAATTATACAAAATAGTAAAAATTAACCATGTGAATTTTTGGTGCCATTCATATAAGAAACTGGTATAAGAAAAAGATTAATCTTTCAAAAAAAAAAAAAAAAAAAAAAGAGATAATAATCTCTCAAATGTAAAAAAAAAAAAAAAAAAATTAAAAAAATTAAAGATCAAAGTTACTACCTTCAGAATTTCATGTTGTTCAAACGGCTCTCGATCTAGATTAAATATGTACTCCTCAGTTGATTTTAAATTTGTACACTCACAATTATGTTGTTATTAAGCCTTACACGCACAACCGGAACCGCATAATTTTAGTTTTGGTTATGCATTTATTTATTTACTTTTTAACCATTATATATATATATATATATATATTTTTTTTTTTTTTTAAATCCCTTTAACTGCAGTTGTGGTTTGGTGAAAAATTTTGGAATAACAGCCTAAACCACACTACACTTCATCACTACTTATAATAGTATGCATATATGTTTGTTTGGATTGAGCTCTTCAGTCTTCATTATTATTTTCCTGGCAATAAGTTGACTTTGGGCTATTGGCTGGTCAGTTTTCCATTTTGGCAGTACATTCAAAAGTCTAGTTCACCCGAACTATAAGTTGTTGAAAATTTACAGACAAAACATAATGAAGCTTCAAAGTCCTCTTATCACATCACATACCAGACTCGGCAAAAAGAAAGACGCAAAAAAAAAAAAAAAAACAAAAAACAAAAAAAACAATAAATTAGAAAAACGAGAGATTATATTAGAGAGGAACGTACAATTAACGTTATATTTAGAATGTCTCGGATGTCGTACCGTATATCATGTGACACTTTTTTTATTTCTTTATTTCTTTTTTCTTTTCTTTATTTAATTATTATATATATATTTTTTTTTAATTTGGAGGTGAGAAGATTCGAACTCTGCACCTTTAGGTAGAGCTATGTGTGGTATTATCGCTAGGTCATGCCTGCAACTCTCATACCATGCGACACTTGTAACTTTCTATTTAGAAACTTGTAATACAACTATTTAAAATCTTGTTATTTTATACTATTTAAATATTGACATAAAGGACAGGTTTGACTAAAAAATTTTACATTTGAATTCGCTAATTAATATTATATAACACAAGCTACATTACAAGTGATGTAAGAGAGAGATGGTGATGTATGGGAGCCCCTTCCCTTATTCTGATTGAATCACTAGATTTAAAGTTCCTAAGCACTTTGACAATATACAACGTGTGGGCCTTTTATCTTCTGATCTTGATTCAATTCGAGCACATTAGAGTGTCTGGCCATTTTAATTTTAATGTTGGCGTAAAGAGTACTTCCAGTTTCAGAACTTCCAACCTTGCAGATCTATGTGGGCACGCAACAATGCTTTCTTTTTGACATTTTTGCGAAATGGAGACTTTGAAAACAGTACTGGAAGGGTAGACTTGGAAGCTTCAGTGTTATTATCGAACTAAAATGCTTACTTCTTTCTTGCTAGATTTCAAAAATAGCTTAACAGACTTATCAAAAAATATAAACCGAAGCAAAAGCACTCCTACTTCAAATGCCAATCTCGTCTGCGAAAACCATGTATTTTAAAAAGAGCCTATTGAGTTTTATTCTTGTTGTTCTCCTCCAGTGCCTATTTCTCAAGATCCATTTGGCCATTGGAGCTGATACCATCTCTGCCAACCAATCTCTGTGTGGAGACCAAACCATTGTCTCTACAAGCGGAATCTTCATCCTCGGATTCTTTGCACCAGGTACTTCTTCAAACTACTACTTGGGCATGTGGTATAAAGATGTCACTCCCCAAACAGTAGTTTGGGTGGCCGATAGGGAGAAGCCTGTTTCAGATAGATTTTCTTCACAACTAAGAGTCTCACATGGCAATTTAGTTCTCTTCAATGAGTCCAAATTCCCAATTTGGTCCACGAATGTGAACTCCAGTACTAGTTCACCTTCAATTGAAGCAGTTCTTTTGGACAACGGAAACCTTGTCTTAAAAGATCGATCTAATTTGTCAAAACCAACATTGTGGGAAAGTTTTGATCATCTAACTGATACGTGGTTGCCGGGTAGTAAACTTGGATACAACAAAAAGACCAAACACAAGCAGATTATCACTTCATGGAAGAATTTAGAGGATCCATCCCCTGGCTTCTTCTCTTTGGAGCCAGTTCTAAGTGAAAACTCATTTGTGATCCTGTGGAATAAGTCTCTGATCCAATGGAGCAGCGGAGGTTGGGACGAAAGGTATGAATCTTTCAGCTTAATCCCTGAGATGAGGCTTAGTGATTACTACAACTTCACCTTTGTTTCGAATGATAATGAGATCTACTTCACCTATTCTCTTATTCCAGACAAAAAGAAAAATATATATACTTTCAATAACACTGTCAATGCATATGGAGTATCGAGATTTGTCATAGATGTTTCAGGGCAGGTTAAGGAATTAATTTTGATGCCTAATAAGGAGTGGGATGTGTATTGGTCTCAACCGAGAGAACAATGCGAAGTCCATGCTTTTTGTGGGGCATATGGAAGTTGCAAAGAGGATTCGGTGCCCTTCTGTAACTGTCTAAGGGGGTTCGAACCCAAGTTGTGACATGATTGGGATTTGAACGACTACTCTGGCGGGTGCATTAGAAAAACAAAGCTGCAATGTGGGAACACTGATCGTGCAAACGGAGAGAAAGACAGATTTGCAGAAATTCCAAGTGTCTTGATGCCCGAAAATGGACAATCTGTGAAAGTGAAGAATTTTGCAACATGTGAATCAATCTGCTTCAACAACCGTTCTTGTACTGCTTATTCTTATGATAACACTGGATGTTTCATTTGGAATGGAGATCTCATAGATCTGCAACAACTCGGAGAAGGTGACAGGAGGGGAAGAAGTCTCTACATCCGATTAGCTGCTTCTGAGTTTCGGAGTACCAAAAACGGAAAGGGACTAATCATTGGTGTTGTAGTTGGTTCAACTATTGGATCAATACTTTTAGTAGTCCTTATTCTGTTTTTAGTATTAAGGAGAAAGAAGAGAGTTTTCATAGGAAAAGGAATGGATGGCTCATTGATGGCATTTGAGTACAGAGATTTGCAAAATGCAACAAAGAACTTCACAGAGAAATTGGGTGGAGGAGGCTTTGGTTCGGTGTTCAAAGGGATATTGCCTGACTCTACTATGATAGCAGTGAAGAAGCTTGAAAGCATTGGCCAAGGAGAGAAGCAATTTCGAGCAGAAGTTAGCACAATCGGGACAATCCAACATGTTAATCTAGTTCGACTTCGTGGGTTTTGCTCTCAAGGTACTCAAAAGTTGTTGGTCTATGATTACATGTCCAAGGGCTCTATAGCTTCTCACCTTTTCGACAAATGCAATTTGAATGTCTTGGATTGGAAAACAAGGTACCAAATTGCTCTTGGAACAGCAAGAGGGTTAGTTTATCTACACGAGAAGTGCAGAGACTGCATCATACACTGTGATATCAAGCCTGAAAATGTTCTTTTAGACGCGGAGTTTTCTCCCAAAGTGGCCGATTTCGGGTTAGCCAAGCTTGTTGGAAGGGAATTCAGCCGGGTCCTGACAACCATAAGGGGGACAAGAGGTTATCTCGCACCAGAGTGGATCACCGGTGTGGCGGTAACATCCAAAGCAGATGTCTACAGCTTTGGAATGATGCTTTTCGAGCTTGTGTCAGGGAGGCGAAACTCGGAGCAAGTAGAATCAGGCAGAAAATTAAAGTACTTCCCAAGTTTGGCCATAAATGTCGTAGTCGTAGGAGGGGATTTGCTGAGCCTATTGGACGACAGACTAGAAGGCAATGCAGATGTAGAAGAGGTTGGAATAGTCTGTAAAGTAGCTTGTTGGTGCATCCAAGATGATGAGGCTCAGAGGCCATCAATGAGCGAAGTAGTTCAAATGCTCAACGGAATTATGGACGTGAGCCTGCCTCCGATTCCGCGTTGTCTCTTTATTTTCGATGACAACGAGGAGAATGTGATTTTCTTTGGGAGTAATTCTCAGGGCTCACTCGAATAGGAAAGGATACATGTTCTGTTTTCCCTGCTAATTTTATTTTATGCTCTGCTTTTTCTTACTAGTGTTTTAAGGCTAATTATGTAGTTTACATAAACGGTCTGTTTTGCTATAGAAACAAGACGGGTTTGTAAGGTTCAATGTTTCAGATGAAGTCTAGTTTCCAAATGTCAAGTAGATTATAATTGATGGGGGAAAAACCTCTACTATTACTTTTTTTCACCAAGAGCAAAAAAAAACAAAAAAAACAAAGTTTTTGAAGACACATAATCAAGACTTCAAGACACATCTCACGGAACAGAACACTAACTTTCAACAAAGATATCTAGTTTTTGAAGCTTTTTATAATAAATATCTTAAATTTTATTAAATTAGAAAATTAGTCGTTTTCTTAAAAATGCTCAATTAGAAAAATAGTCTTTTTATTGATTGATTAAGCAAGATGTACCAGTTAGTCACTAATTGAACAATCTGATTGACAACATTTTAATAACCACTGACTATTTTTCTACGGAAAAAAATAATAATAATGTATGGTAGGTTTTTAAAGTAGGCATTTGAAAACTACTGTATGACCTAATTTCTTAAAAATAACGTAACTCAATTTTAAATAATAAAAAAAAAAAAAACCGAGGAAACTTCATCAAATTCCGTTAGACTTGCATGTTTTAATGACCGGTTTTGATGCTAATCTTATTAGAGAAAGTTAGTATTTTATATTAAGAAAATTTATTATTTTGTATGTAATTATCTTTGTTAGAAACTTTTAATTGTTGGTAATTATTATAATTTAAAATAGTCTTGATTTTAGGAGATTTGTAAGAATTAGGTAACTTATCCGATTTTGTATATTATAACTTGTATTTATATGTGAGTCCATTCATAATACTCCTCACTAATGAATTATTCATTGGGGTTTATAGCTAAATAACCTTTATTTAATAAGTTTTTTTAATAAATGACCCCGAGTTTTTAAAAATTAGTTAAAAAGCCTTTTTTTCTTACAATAGTTAATCCTTTTTATAAATGTTCAATCAATGATTGACTATATTTTATAGTTAATCATTGATTTACCGTTGATTAATTATTAATTAACTATCGATAAATCACTGATTGATTACGGTCAGTCATTGATTGACTATCGGTAAATCACTGAATATGATAATATAACTCATAAATTTTTATAGTTAATCACTGATTAACGACAAACAAATCACTGATTAATCATTTATTAATCACTAATTAACCAATGGTCAGTCATTGATCGACTCTAGTTAATTACTGATTAACTAATGATCAATCAATGATTAATTCAAGCATAATAAGTGACTAAATGAGTGTAAAAAGGATATGTCAATTTTTGAGGAGTCTGAGATGAGAGTTAATCATTGATTAACTAATAGTCAATCATTGATTGACCCTCAGTCAATTATTGATTAACCATAAACATATCAAAACACGATAAAACACATAACAATGAAAAAAAATGGATTGAAACACTTTTTTTTTTTTTTCCAAAATTGATGAACAAAAACCTAGAAATCCACAGAAACCAGAGTAAAGAGAAAATAAAATAAGCAAAAGCAAAAGGGTAAGCCAATAATCTTGCATTAAACCTAAGTTAAATCTAAATTCACCAAAAAAATCCAAACGAAGAACAAAAACAAATATTCAAATTTCAATTGCAATTCAAAGAATTAACTGAAATCGAACAAACACGAAGAAAAACATAACGATGGCCAAGAGAGAAACGGGTAGAAAGTTGGGAGAGAGTGAGGAGTGAGAGGAGAGAGAGAGGGGAGGTGTTTGGGGAAAATAAAAATTGATTAAACAAAACATAAACATTAGGATATTTAACTAATTAAAAGGAAGTTAAGCTATATATTAGATTAGATAATAAATATAGACCACACACCCTAATTTTTCTTTATTTATTCTTAATGTGTTGAAGCACATCCATGTTAAATATCATTATGTTTATTTTCTTCTTCTCTTATTACCCTTATTATTTTCTTATTTAATTTACATGCACAGTGCCAAGTCCGATTATTTGTTTCTAACAGTCTCTTGAATATGATTCTTTGCATCCGAAGATTTCACCAATGAAATAAATTGGAAGTCATAGAATTTAGTTGGTTGATAACATATTCTAAAAGTAAACAAAATATAGGGGGGAAAAAATAGAAAGAAAGAAACTTTAATGGGTAGGATTCAAACAAAACCAAAATATTGTCTGTCATCCTAATGTAAACTCAAAACACGTGCATGGAAAAAGGCAAGTGAAGATATATATATATATATATATAGAGAGAGAGAGCATCTATTCAACAGACTTATAGCCCACAAGAAAGGATTTGAGAATGATGGCCTAGGTAATAAAGAAATTTTCAGCTGCAGAAAGTCTAGTTTGAGGGACTTGCACGTTTTTGTGGGAGTTGAAAAACCCTCCCTATTGACTTGTGGCTCTATTGATCTTATGCCACGTCTTTGGATGTTCTGTTTTTCATATAGAAAGATGGGAATAAAAGACAAACTTAAAAAGTTGGGTTGAAGTCTCCTTGTTATAAACTTTAATAAGCCTTAGTTAGACTTTTTTTTTTTTCATCTTAGTTCATCTGTCTTCTGAATTCTCTCTCTATATCCTTTTAATACAAAAGTTGTACCACCAAACTTCATGGATAACATGATCATCTCCAGATTCATGCTTGCGGTTCTATTTCCGAGCTTGTTTATGACGATTAGTATCTGCCTTGGAAATGATACCATCTTTGCAAATGAATCCCTCTCCGCTGACCAAACGATTGTATCTGCTGGCGGGGTCTTTGAACTAGGATTCTTCAAACCAGGTAAGCCTTCAAACTACTATATAGGCATATGGTATAAACAAGTTACTCCCCGGATAGTAGTTTGGGTGGCAAATAGAGAGAAGCCGGTTTTAGATAGATTTTCTTCAGAGCTCAAAATCTCAAATGGTAGTTTAGTTCTTTTCAACGAGTCCAAAATCCAAATTTGGTCCACAAATAGGAGCTTCACTAGTTCTCCAGCAGTAAAAGCAGTTCTTTTGGATAGTGGAAACCTGGTGTTAAAAGATGGATCAAATTCGTCAAAACCGTTATGGCAAAGTTTTGATCATCCAACTAATACGTGGCTAGCTGGTAGTAAGTTTGGATACAACAAGAGGACCAAAACGAAGAATATTCTAACTTCCTGGAAGAATTCAGAAGATCCCGCCCCAGGCCTTTTCTCCCTTGAACTAGACCCAAATGACAACTCTTATGTCATACTTTGGAATAGATCTAGGAGATATTGGACTACTGGATCTTGGAATGGTCGTATTTTTGCCTTGGTCCCAGAGATGAACCGTCGCAAAAATTACAATTTCAACTTTGTCACAAACGAAAACGAAAGCTATTTCACCTATTTTGACGATAACTCTTCTTCTACAACTGTGTCCAGGGTGGTGATGGATGTGTCAGGGCAGATGAATCAACCGTATTTGGGGCCTACAGGATGGACTGTGATTTGGTCTTTCCCGAGACAGCAGTGTCAAGTTTATGCTCTTTGCGGTGCATTTGGTAGCTGCAACGAGAACTCCTTGCCGTTCTGTAATTGCTTGAAGGGGTTTGAGCCCAAGTTGCAGACCGACTGGGATTTGAAGGACTATTCTGGTGGGTGCCTCAGGAAAACGAAACTTCAGTGTGGGAGTGAGAATCCTGCTAATGGTAAGAGAGACAGATTCCTAGAAATGTCACGCATGTCGTTGCCTGAAAACAAGGAATATGTGCCGGTTGATAGTATGGTAGATTGTGAATCAACCTGCTTAAAGAATTGCTCTTGCACTGCTTATGCTTATGACAAAGAGTGTTCCATATGGACGGGAGATCTCCTAAATATGCAGCAACTCGGAGAAGGTGGTACGAGTGGTAGAACTCTCTACGTTCGACTAGCAGAATCAGAGCTTCCAAGGCCTAATAAAAAAAAAGGAATAACTATTGGTGTTGTAACGGGCTCAAGTGCCGGACTAGTAGTTCTCATTGGCCTAATTGTCTTCTTAATCTCGAGACGAAGAAGAAAAATAGCTGGAACAAGAAAAGCACTTGGGGATTCTCTGGTTGTCTTCGGGTACAAAGATTTGCAACAAGTAACAAAGAACTTCTCAGAGAAATTGGGTGGAGGTAGCTTTGGTTCAGTTTTTAAAGGTACGTTGCCGGACTCAACAATTGTAGCAGTGAAGAAGCTTGAAGGTGTTGTCCAAGGAGAGAAGCAGTTTCGAACAGAAGTTAGCACGATCGGGAATATCCAACACGTTAATCTTGTTCGACTTCGCGGTTTCTGTTCACAAGGTACTCAAAGGTTGTTGGTCTATGACTTCATGTCCGAAGGCTCATTAGCTGCTCGCCTTTTTCACCCAAATAATTCATATGTTTTGGATTGGAAAACAAGATACCAAATTGCTCTGGGGATTGCAAGAGGGCTACTGTATTTGCATGAGAAGTGCAGAGATTGCATCATACACTGTGACATCAAACCCGAAAACGTTCTTTTAGACGTGGAATTTTGTCCGAAAGTGGCAGATTTCGGATTAGCCAAACTCATTGGAAGGGAATTCAGCCGGGTCCTGACAACCATGAGAGGGACAATAGGCTATCTTGCACCCGAGTGGATAACCGGAGTGGCAATAACATCCAAAGCAGATGTCTACAGTTACGGAATGATGCTTTTCGAGCTTGTATCAGGTAAAAGAAACTCAGAGCAAATAGAATCAGACGGAAAATTAATTTACTTCCCAAGTATGGCATCAACCATTGTCATACAAGGGGGCGATGTGCTTAGCATAGTAGATGGACGGCTAGACGGTAATGCAGACAGAGAAGAGATTGAAAGGCTGTGTAAGGTTGGTTGTTGGTGCATTCAAGATGACGAAGCACATAGGCCATCAATGGGTCAAGTTGTTCAAATGCTTGAAGGAATCATTGAAGTGAATCTGCCTCCAGTTCCAAGATATTTGCACTTCTTCGATGATGACGAGGAGAATGTAATGTTCTTCGCGGAGTAATCCTTGAGACAAGAGCACCATCTCTTCTATGTTTTTCTTATTGAATAAAATGGGAACCTGTGTTGTTTTCCTCTGTTTATTTCCATTCATGCTCTGCTTTTTGTTCCATCAGGTTTTTAATCCAATTGTATAGTTTTCGTAGATGGCTAGTTTCCTTTTTGTAGAAATTAACATAGTTGATTCCCAATAAGAAAGTAAAACAAGTATTTGAGTTATTACTTGTTCCATTTCAATATCATACTACAACCTAATTACCAAGAAAAAGGAAAATTCTTATCATCACCGTTACAAAGAATTGTCGCGCAGATAAACGTTACAAATTTGATGCTTTCTTGCGTTAGTTATCCTAAGCTTAGTTCTCTAATGATTTCTCCCACAAAATAACACAAAATAGTTTTTTTTTATTTTTTTAATTTTTTTTTTTTAATGACACGAGAAAGATTTTTAAACCAACACACAGCACATAAATATGCAAAAGTTTTTGAATAGTTGGAGAGTAACAAATCTACTCATAAATGAATAGCTTTAGATGTAGTCCTAGACATGTATGGGCTTAGCAAGCCTCTCGGTTAGAACAAAAAAATTAACTTGTGGTTGGAACATAAGTGAATTATTGTGCAGATTTTGAAATATTAAAAATTTTAAATTAAATTAGAATCTTTCTAAAAATAACTTTTCAAACCTATGTTTCAAAACATAGAGCTTTCAAAAAGATTTTAAAAAGTTTTGAATTCGACTTTTTTTTTTTACTATATCGAAATATGCACAATAATTCTCTCTCCCCTAGGCACTAATCTAAAAATATTCTTAGTGTGAATTTTTTAGACCACTTTTCAAACCTACATTTTTATTGTTCATTTTCTTTTTAATTGAAGTCATATATGGGGAAGACTAATACTGTATTTTTCTATTATGTGTCCTAGTTTTGATCCCCAACATTTGTTATTTTCAAATGTGCCGGTTAAAGTTAAATTTTTAAATTGGGGTTGATTGACTTTTCAGAAACTAATTATAGTTTTTATTGATTTTTAAGAAAAAAGACAAAAATTCAATAAAAAAAATACAATTTGATTAAAGTTAAACTTAAATTACAAACAAAGGCTTCATCTTTCCCTCTTTATGAAGGCAGAGGTTGGATGTTAACAGCAACAAAAGGAAACAAAGAAAGAAATTGAGGCTTATCCATTTAATTAATGACACCCATATTGGAATTCTTCAAAGCAAAAAAGTTAAGTTGACTGTCTAATCTTGCCCCAAAAAAAAAAAAATCAATGATTAAGATGACTTCTTCTATCTTTAATCATCTCCCTTTTTTTCCCTAACTAGATACATGTTCTAGCTTTCTAGTACAAATAACTCTATTAAATAGAGTTATTTTAGCCCTCATAAACTTATATTTTAACTATAATCTTAATAATTTATCTTAATTTTCCTCTAAATTTATTATGTTAATCTAAGTGTGTACGTTAAATTATGTTAAGAGGGTTCAAAATAACAATTTGGAGCTAAAATATGATAAAAATAAATTAAAAATTACAAAAGAAAATTTAGAGCCGACTTCAACCACTAACGTGATTATTACACGTGCGCCACTCGCGTTTCCAACCATCTGATCGACCTCAATATCGGGCCCAGATCTCGAGTACGCGAAACTCGCCCAGCCAGGCGTGTCTTAGTGTGCGTGTCAGCAACCAAGGGCATTACCGGATCTGGTGTGGCGCATCCCAACAACTTCGCATGCACCTGCGAGCTCCAGCCAACACCATCCCGCCACGCGTCCCAGCTCCAGCTGCTCTCCCAGTCGTCTGTCACCACCTATTTGCATGGGGCCCAGGGCTGTTGCTTGCGTCAGCTACAACAGTATAACAGAAAAAGAAAAGAAAATAATAAATAATAAAAGAGGGGGAGGAGGGGGAACCTAGGGCTAAAGGTAGCGGCTGGGAGCTTATAAAAGAAAGCCTAGGGCTCCATGCTCTTGGTCTTTGGCTGTTTGGAGCCAAAAACCAAAGAAGAAGAAGGAAAAAAATAATAATTTAAGTTTTAGGTTTAGTTTTCTACAAAATTAGGGAGAGATTATCTTGCATCATTAAGAAAATTAGAAGGAGAAGAAAATTTAGGAGAAGGCTTTGGAGACCTATGATGTAATAATCCAAAATTTTGACAAACTTGTAATTTCCTTAGATACAAGGAAAATCTAAGTCTGATCCATGTATGTCAATATGAAGCTCATGATCTGATTTGATTATTAAAGTATGTGTGAGTTCTTATAACATTATAAGACACAATAATAGTTTACTTAGTCTAGTATGAGGCCTTTTGATGAAATAGGCAGAATAAGAATTTATGATTTTATTCCAGTCAACATTTGATCAGGATGATTTAAGATATGATTAAGACGGTACTGCAGTATAGTTAGCAGTATGGAAATTATACTGCAATAAACCATCATTACGGATGCAAAGTTAAGAATAAGGTTTAGGATTGCTCTAAAATAATCAGGAATAATATTTAGAGCAATAAGGACTTAGTAGCTTCAAGTCCTAATTAAAATCCATACGCAGTCCAGTTAAGTGCAGATGAATTCTGGACTGTAGTTCAATATTGCAATACTATTAATAGTTGAAAACAGTATTTGTAATATCTGCATCAGTAAGAAAATGGACTGCATATTAGGAGGAAATGTCAAACATGGCATTACTTGGAGGCCAAGTAAGTAAAGATAATTATCCAATTTTGGGATTTTTAGGAAAATTGGAAATTAGTGGATTATTATGAAGAGATCTTTGTTGCTCAAGCCAACACTTGGCAGGCCACCTAAGAGGACCAAAGGGCAAATATTTTGTTTTTAGGCCCAAATATGCAATTTTAAAAATAAAAATAATTGTTGAAAATTCAAGAATTTTCACCTATAAATAGGTGATGTGGGTTTGCATGTGGACCATTTAGTTGAGCCTCAAAGTTTTTAGTTCTCTCCCAACTTTCCTCTTGCCCTTAGAAAAAAAAAATAGAGAGTGAGAGAGAGAAGAGTGGCCAGTTGGTGTTGGTGGAGTGAGAAGGAAAATTTTTCTCAATCCAAAGCTTAGATCAATCATCCCAACTTAGAGGAATATGACATGTTGTCGTGCCTTGATTGGAACGATAGACCAAGAGCGTATGACGACTTGTAAGTACAACTCCGCCTACAGTATGGGCAAAATGTTTTTGTTTCTTTGCATGTTTTTCAAAAACCCATGCCTTGATTTAAATGTTTGTACTGCTTTGCATATTTTTCAAAGCATCATGTGTTAATGTATGTGATGCATATGATTTATGTTTTATTGTTGTGGCATCATGTAAGCATGCTCACTAATAATAACTCACATGACAAGACTAAGACTAAACCAAGACAATAAAGTATCGTACCAACCTCCCACAGATCGTGGAGGATTATGTATGTTTAAAAAAATTCTCAGACCTTCCGTAGATCGTGAAGAATTATGTATATGATTCCCAGAATTGTGAGGGACCTTACAAACCCTAACTTTCTGTGGATTGCGCGCATTTGGTACGTACACAAAGGGCCCATATGTTAAGCAAGATAATAAGTTCATAATGGAAGCATAATCGATTCATAAGAAAGCATAATTGGTTCATGCATTATCAATTCATACATTCTTTTACCAAAATATTTTTACGGAATAAAAAGTTGTACTTACTGAGTATAAGCTCATAACTTACGTTCATGCTATAGGTAAGCAACCTACCGGCAATGCTTGATGCAAGACTGTGGAGAGATGGTACTGCAGACTATGAAATTTGGGTTGGACACCGCCACGGGTTTTGGAAAACATGTTTTGTAAAATGTGTTTGTATTATATTATGATAAGTCGATGGTCTAGTATATGGTAACTAGTATGTTTTGTAAAATGTGGTTTTAAGCTCGGTACTCGGGTGAGTATATATAAATAAGTATGAGTATAACTTAAGTTTTAAATTGAGTTAAAAAAGAAAAAAAAATTTATGTATTTTTACATAAAGTAAAAGTAAGTTTTAAGATAAAGTATGTTTAAGTAAGCATAGTAAGGTAACGGCCCTATGAAATCGGGGCGTTGCAAAGTTGGTATTTAAGTTAAGTAAGTACGAAGTCACGGCCCTACATAGGTTGGGTCGTGACATATGACACCTCCCTAATTGGGTCTTCTTGCTTTATTTTCTTATCTTTTTATTTTTATAATTTGAGAATGATTGAACCGTTATTTTGTATATTTCTATTTTTATTTATGAAGTAATTTTCTTTTCTAGAGATACGATTTATTCGAATTATGATTATTTGAGTTTTTCTATTTTTAATTGGTTGATGTTCTATTTCAGTTCTATGTTGAGTATTTTAATCTGTGCTTAATGCTTGAAAATTCTTGTCAACTTTTGCATGATACTATATTTGATTCGAGACTGAGAAGTAATAATTGAATAAGCCCTTATTTAATCTACCATGAGAATGTCATAAGCTAAAGATAGTCATGAAACTTGTGTAGCACCATAAATTTATGATTCTTAATGAATTATGATAAGTTGTTTGTGACTTAAAGGTGATAAAGCTTATTATAATAAATTGTTAATGCTTGAGAAATATTGATGATTATATTAGAGAGATTCGCTAGTAACATACGAAATATATATTGATTAATTAGATTAGAGAATTTGAATGTGATTAATCTGGTAAAATCGGAAACCCTAGATTTTTAGTAATTTTAGTCTTTTGTCTTTTTTACTTATTTTGTTATTTTTATATAAAAATCTATTTTCAGTTATTTAAATAAAGTTTGAGTTAATATAATTTTGGTAATTGGTAACGACAGTCCTTGTGGAAACGATACTTTACTTATCACTTTGATACTTGTTTACGATATTGTGCACTTGTAATTTCCGCAACAAGTTTTTGACACCGTTGTCGGGGACTGTTTTGTTTTACTAATATCAATACCAAATAACTCTAGTTTTAATTTGATTTTTTTTATTTTAATTTTGTTTGTTTATTTTTGTCCTATTTGAGGGACTTTAAGATGTCTCATCAACAAGTCCTAATGAGTTTTTTTAACAAGACATGGAACCGGTGTATAGTATTTAGTGGAGATATAGAGACTTGTTTAATAGGTTTCCTAATCATGGTTTCTCTACGGAATACATTTTTCAAAATTTCATCAATGGCTTATGTGACACAACAAGAAGGTTGGTTGAAAGTAGACATGGAAATTTCCCTTTATTCCAAAGACCCGTTGACGAAGCCTATTACATGTTGGAAGACATGCCCAACCATGATTATAGGGAAAATAACATTTTTTTGGAACGATCAAGATTGTCCACACGAAGAATTGGTAGCGTTCACTCCGATCATTGATGCACCAATTGAGACCATTGAAAGATTTCCATTTTGAGGAGCCAATGCAAAGAGATGAGAACTTGGAGTTGTGTCATAACAACGACTCTTTAAGTGAAGTAGGGATACAAGACTTAGCCATAGAAGAAGAATCACAAGAAGAAGTCTCTAGTGCCCAACCGATTGTGACCACATTAATCATCCAAGATCATATCTATGAAGATCCGATATGGACAATACCTCCTCCACCTACATTAGCATCATTCGTTCATGTTCTCCGAGCACATATATCGAAGCCTAGTCTTGTTGGAGCCACATGCCGAATTCTACCATATCTTGCCAAGCTTAAAGGCATCAATAATCAAGACCTATATATGGTGTTATATGACACCTATTATGGGCGAAAGCCGCTCTTTGATGAGCCCTTCTCCACAGTCAAACTGACAACTATAAATTAAGAGCTTCTTGGGAGGCAACCCAAGTTTTTTACATGCTTTTTATTTTTTATTTTTTTGTTCAAATTTCTATTTTCAATTTTTAGGATCTTTTGTTTATTTGTTTATTTGTTTATTTATCTTGCTTCTTTATTTTTCTTCTCTAAGTACAAGATTTGAAGTCAAGGAGCCAACTCGGGGAGCCAAGTACAAACGGAGGAAGTTTCTAATAACCCTTCTTTATTTTTTTGATTGCTTAAACATTGAGGACAATGTGCATTTTAAGTGTAGGGGTAGACACATTAGAATGGTTCCATAGCCAAAATTTTCTTTGAGTATTAAAAGTATAAAAACTAAAAAATAAACAAAAACTATTTGAGTATTGATTATATTTGATTGTCGAAGGCCAATGATAAAAAATAGATTGAACTAATTATAGCTCTTAGAAAATGATGAATATTATATTGTTTTGTGATTGATTATTGTGTGAGTTTTGTATTGCTTGTGATTCGTTTAACACTTAGCGCACATAGGCTTGATCATTTAACAATTTTGCTTACTTAGAGAAAATTTATATGAATTAAGTAATTCATTCGATCTCATCGAACTCTAGAACTTGTTAGATTATCACTTGAGGCAAAATCCTAGACTACACTTTGCCAAGGACATGATTTAGGCCATTTTTGGATCGTATGAGCTTTAAAGCAACCCTTACACATGTATATCCTTAGTCACCTCTTTGAGTCTAATGTTTACCTTTTCATTGTTACCCACATCTTTTAGCTTAGCTTTTTATTAATTTCCAAACTTTCAACCATTTACTTTAAGCATGTTGATCATTCTAGGAATAATCTTGAGTTATGTTAAAGTATGGGAGGATGGGTGAAGTTATGAAAAGTTTATTTTTGTTTCTTCACAAAAAAACAAAAAAAACAAAAACAAAAACAAAAACAAAAAAAAAGTAGGAAAGAAAAGTGCTACATCTTGTTTGAAAAGTAGAATAAAAATATAAAAAATTTTAGGTGTAGTAACTCAAAAAAATAATAAAAAATAAAAAAGTGAATAACAAAGTAAGTTGAAATCAAGTTTGGGGGTGTTATTGGGAGTGTTGCAAAAGCTCTACAAAGGTCCAAGATTGATTATGTGTTTAGGGTGATTCGAGCCACATTATTATCCTTATCCTACCATTACCCTAGCATAACATTACAAGCCTAAAATGTCCTAATGATCCTTGAAAATGTGTTTGTCTACATTAGTGGAGAGTGAAAAAAAGTAAGCATATAGAGTTTGAAAAATTCTTCATCTAGAGATCAATCATAATTCACTTGTTTATATAAACTAATTAGAGTTGCGAGTAGTTGAGTGTAAAAGGCTATATTCACACACACATATCGAAAGAATCTAAGGCGAGATGAGACGAGTATTTGAATTGAAATTCTAAACTTTATTGATGTTTAGAGTTTTCCTTGAGCTATGAAATAGGTGAAATCTTTGAGGCATGTTTGTAAATCCAACTAAATTAGCACTTACTCTTTTCCATTATTTTTCTCTTTCTTTTGCTAGAGGACTAGCAAAATGTTAAGTTTGGAGGGTGCAATAACTCTATAAAATAGAGTTATTTTAGCACTCATAAACTTATATTTGTGCTATAATCTTAAAAATTTATCTTAATTTTCACCCAAATTTATTATGTTATTTCAAGTATGTAGGTTAAAATATAATAAGAGGGTTAAAAATAGCAATTTGGAGCTAAAATGTGATAAAAATGAATTAAAAATTGCATAAGGAAATTTGGAGCCGACTTCAATCACTTGCACGACTGTTACGCACGTGCCACTCATGTTTCCTATTGTCCAATAAACCTCATATGTGGCCCAGATCGTGAGTACGCGAAACTCGCCCAGCCAAGCACGTCTTAGTGCGCGTGTCAGCAACTGGGGGCATTGCCAGATCCGGTGTGGCACGTCCCAGCAAATCTGTGTTTGCCTGCAAGCTCCAACCAACGCCAGCCCGCCACGTGTCCCAGCTCCAGCTATTCTCCCAATCATTTGTCACCACCTGTTCGCGTGGGGCCCAAGGATGTTGCTTACGTTAGCTGTAGCAACAGAAAAGGAAAAGAAAAGAAAAAATAAAATTAAAAAAAGGGCGGGGGGGGGGGGGGAACCTAGGGCTAAAGCCGGTGGCTGGGAGCTTATAAAAGGAAGACTAGGGCTCCGTACTCTTGGTCTTTGGCTGTTTTGAGCCGAAAACCAAAGAAGAAAAAGAAAAAAAAAAATTTAAGTTTTAGGTTTAGTTTTCTACAAAATTAGGAAGAGATTATCTTAAATCATCAAGAAGAGAGGGAGAACAAAAATTAGGAAAAGACTTTGGAGACCTGTGACACTTTCATAATTGGGTTTTTTTTGTTTTAATTCCTTATCTTTTATTTTCGTAATTTGAAAATGTTTGAACCGTTATTTTGTATATTTCTATTTTTATTTATGAAGTAATTTTCTTTTCTAGGGATACGATCTATTCGAATTTTTCTATTTTTAATTGGTTGATGTTCTATTTCAGTTCTATGTTGAGTATTTTAATATACTTAATGCTTGTAAATTTCTGATCAACTTTTGCATGATTTGATATTTGATTTGAGACTGAGACGTGATAATTGAAAAAACCCTTATTTAATCTACCATGAGATTGTCATAAGCTAGAGATAGTTATGAAACTTGTGTAGCACCACCATGAATTTCTGATTCTTAACGAATTATGATAAGTTGTTTGTGACTAAGAGGTGATAAGGCTTATTATAATAAATTGTTAATGCTTCAGAAATATTGATAATTATATTAGAGAGATTCGATGGCAACATACGGAATATATATTGATTAATTAGATTAGAGAATTTGAATATGATTAATCCGGTAAAATCGGAAACCCTAGATTTTTAGTATTTTGAGTCTTTTGTCTTTTTACTTATTTTGTTATTTTTATATAAAAATCTCTTATCAGTTATTCAAATAAAGTTTGAGTTAATATAATTTTGGTAATTGGTAACGACAGTCCTTGTGGAAACGATACTTTACTTATCATTTTATTACTTATTTACGATATTGTGCACTTGTAATTTCCGCAATAAGTTTTTGGTACTGTTGTCGGAGACTGTTTTGTTTTACTAATATCAATACCAAATAACTCTAGTTTTAATTTGATTTTTTTTTATTTTAATTTTGTTTGTTTGTTTTTGTCCTATTTGTGGGACTTTAAGATGTCTCATCAACAAGTCCTAATGATTTTTTCTCAACAAAACATGGAACCGATGTATAGTGCTTAGTAGAGATATAAAGACTTGTTTAATAGGTTTCCTAATCATGGTTTCTCTAAGGAATAGTACATTTTTCAAAATTTCATCAATGGCTTATGTGACACAACAAGAAGTTCGGTTGAAAGTGGACATGGTAATTTCCCTTTATTCCAAAGACCCGTTGATGAAGCCTATTACATGTTGGAAGACATGGCCAACCATGATTATAGGGAAAATAATATTTTTTGGAACAATCAAGATTGTCCACATGAAGAATTGGTAGCATCCACTCCTATCATTGATGCACCAATTGAGACCATTGAAAGATTTCCATTTTGAGGAGCCAAGGCAAAGAGAGGAGCACTTGGAGTTGTGTCGTAATAACAACTCTTTAAGTGAAGTAGGGATACAAGACTTAGCCATAGAAGAAGAATCACAAGAAGAAGTCTCTAGTGCTCAACCGATTGTGACCACATTAATCATCCAAGACCATATCTATGAAGATCCGATATGGCCAATACCTCCTCCACCTACATTAGCATCATTCGTTCATGTTCTCCGAGCACATATATCGAAGCCTAGTACCATATCTTGCCAAGCTTGAGGGCATCAATAATCAAGACCTATATGTGGTGTTATATGACACCTATTATGGGTGAAAACCGCTCTTTGATGAGCCCTTCTCCACAGTCAAGCCAACAACTATAAATTAAGCTCTTCTTGAGAGGCAACCCAAGTTTTTTACATGCTTTTTATTTTTTGTTCAAATTTCTATTTTCAATTT
Organism: Ficus carica; assembly: GCA_009761775.1. Taxonomy (NCBI): domain Eukaryota; kingdom Viridiplantae; phylum Streptophyta; class Magnoliopsida; order Rosales; family Moraceae; genus Ficus; species Ficus carica. Next base: position 10,481,752 of record CM019743.1, on the reverse strand, counting down.
TTAGGATCTTTTGTTTATTTGTTTATTTATCTTGCTTCTTTGTTTTTCTTCTCTAGGTACAAGCTTTGAAGTCAAGGAGCCAACTCGGGGAGCCAAGCACAAACGGAGGAAGTTTCTAATAACCCTTCTTTATTTTTTTGATTGCTTACACATTGAGGACAATGTGCATTTTAAGTGTGGGGGTAGACACATTAGAATGGTTCCATTGCCAAAATTTTCTTTGAGTATTAAAAGTATAAAAAATAAAAAATAAATAAAAACTATTTGAGTATTTTTTATACTTGATTGTTGAAGGCCAATGATAAAAAATAGATTAAACTAATTATAGCTCTAAGAAAATGATGAATATTATATTGTTTGTGTGCTTGATTATTGTGTCGGTTTTGTATTGCTTGCGATTCGTATAACACTTTGCGCACATAGCCTTGATCATTTAACAATTTTGCTTACTTAGAGAAAATTTATGTGAATTAAGTAATTCATTCGATCTCATAGAACTCTATAACTTGTTTGATTATCACTTGAGGCAAAATCCTATACTACACTTTGCCAAGGACATGATTTAGGTCATTTTTGGATCGTATGAGCTTTAAAGCAACCCTTACACATGTATATCCTTAGTCACCCCTTTGAGTCTAATGTTTAACTTTTCATTGTTACCCACATCTTTTAGCTTAGCTTTTTATTAATTTCCAAACTTTCAACCATTTACCTTAAGCATGTTGATCATTCTAGGAAAAATCTTGAGTTATTTAAAAGTATGGGAGGATGGGTGAAGTTATGAAAAGTTTATTTTTGTTTCTTCACAAAAAAACAAAAAAAAAAAAAAAAAAACAAAAACAAAAAAAAAAGTAGGAAAGAAAAGTGCTACATCTTGTTTGAAAAGTAGAATAAAAATATAAAAAATTTTAGGAGTAGTAACTCAAAAAATAAAAAATAAAAAATAAAAAAGTGAATAACAAAGTAAGTTGAAATCAAGTTTGGGAGTGTTGCAAAAGCTCTACAAAGGTCCTAGATTGATTATATGTTTAGGGTGATTCGAGCCACATTATTATCCTTATCCTACCATTACCCTAGCATAACATTACAAGCTTAAAATGTCCTAATGATCATTGATAATGTGTTTGTCTACATTAGTGGAGAGTGAAAAGAAAAGTAAGCATATGGAGTTTGAAAAAATCTTCATCTAGAGATCAATCATAATTCACTTGTTTATATAAACTGATCAGAGTTGCGAGTAGTTGAGTGTAAAAGGCTATATTCACACACACATATCGAAAGAATCTAAGGCGAGATGAGGCGAGTTTTTGAATTGAAATTCTAAACTTTATTGATGTTTAGAGTTTTCCTTGAGCTATGAAATCGGTGAAATCTTTGAGGCATATTTGTAAATCAAACTAAATTAGCACTCACTCTTTTCCATTATTTTTCTCTTTCTTTTGCTAGAGGGCTAGCAAAATGTTAAGTTTGGAGGGTGCAATAACTCTATAAAATAGAGTTATTTTAGCACTCATAAAATTATATTTATGCTATAATCTTAAAAATTTATCTTAATTTTCACCCAAATTTATTATGTTATTTCAAGTATGTAGGTTAAATATAAGAGTGTTAAAAATAGTAATTTGGAGCTAAAATGTGATAAAAATGAATTAAAAATTGCATAAGGAAATTTGGAGCCGATTTCAATCACTTGCACGACTGTTACACGTGTGCCACTCGCGTTTCCAACTGTCCGATAAACCTCATTTGTGGCCCAGATCGTGAGTACGCGAAACACGCCCAGCCAAGCACGTCTTAGTGTGCGTGTCAGCAACTAGGGGCATTGCCGGATCCGGTGTGGCGCGTCCCAGCAATTCAGTGTTTTCCTGCGAGCTCCAACCAACGCCAGCCCGCCACGTGTCCCAGCTCCAGCTACTCTCCCAATCGTTTGTCACCACATATTCGCGTGGGGCCCAGGGATGTTGCTTTCGTTAGGTGTAGCAACAAAAAAGGAAAAGAGAAGAAAAAATAAAATAAAAAAAAGGACGGGGAGGGGGGACTTAGGGCTAAAGGCGGTGGCTGGGAGCTTATGAAGGAAGCCTAGGACTCCGTGCTCTTGGTCTTTGGCTGTTTGGAGCCAAAAAAAAAAAAAAAACACTTTAACTTTTAGGTTTAGTTTTCTACAAAATTTGGAAGAGATTATCTGAATCATCATGAAGAGAGGGATAACAAAAATTAGGAAAAGACTTTGGAGACCTGTGACACCTTTATAATTGGGTTTTCTAGCTTTATTTCCTTATCTTTTATTTTCGTAATTTGAGAATAATTGAACCGTTATTTTATAGATTTCTATTTTTATTTCTGAAGTAATTTTCTTTTCTAGGGATATGATCTATTCGGATTATGATTATTTGAGTTTTCTATTTTTAATTGATTGATATTCTATTCTAGTTCAACGATGAGTATTTTAATCTGTGCTTAATGCTTGTAAATTTCTGGCTAACTTTTGTATGATTTGGTATTTGATTTGAGACTGAGAAGTAATAATTGAATAAGCCATTGTTTAATCTACTATGATATTATCATAAACAAGAGATAGTTATGAAACTTATGCAACATCATGAATTTCTGATTCGTAATGAATTATAATAAGTTGTTTGAGACCGATAGGTGGTAAAGCTTATTATAATAAATTGTTAATGCTTGAAAAAGAATAATGAATATATTAAAGAGATTTAATAGACATTGATTAAATGGAATAGAGGATTTTAATACGATTAATTCGGTGAAATCGGAAACCCTATATTTTTAGTATTTTGAGTCTTTTATCTTTTTACTTATTTTGTTATTTTTATTTAAAAATTTCTTTTTGGTTATTCAAATAAAATTAGAGTTAATATAATTTCGGTAATTTGTAACGATAGTTTTAGTGGGAATGATACTTTACTTATCACTTTATTACTTGTTTACGATATTGTGCACGTGCAATTTTCTACAACAAAGTACCTACATGTATGCAGCTTATTAGAATAGCATTGCACCCAAAAAACGAGAGAGAGAGGAGGGGAAAAAAAAATATTGAATGACAAGGCCAACCAAGTCATGCTTCTTGTTATCATGTCAAGCATGTTTCTCAAGGGCCATGTTACGCTTGGAGCTGATATTATCTCTGCAAACCAGACCCTCTCTGGTGACCAGACCATTGTCTCCGGGGGTGGGGAATTTGTACTTGGATTCTTCAAACTAGGTAAGTCTTCAAAGTGCCATATAGGCATGTGGACCAAATAGGGAGAAATCCATGGCGGATATTTATTCTTCCCCTTTAAAAATCTCAGATGGAAACTTAGTTCTTTTTGTTGAATCACAAATGCCAATTTGGTCCACAAATGTCACGTACACGACTGCGTTTCCTTCTGTAGAAGCGATTCTCCTAGATGATGGAAACCTCATCTTACATGAAATATTCGACACCACAAAACTTTTGTTGCAAAGCTTTGATTATCCAACTAACATGTTTCTACATCGTTTTAAACTTGGATACAACAAGATAACCAAAACAAAGAAGCACCTCACTTCGTCGAGGAACGCTGAGGATCCTTCGCAAGGCCTCTTCTCTTTTGAGCTAGACCCAAGTGACAATTCATTTGTCATGTTATCCAATAGCTCTAGGAAGTACTACTGGACCAGTGGACCTTGGAATGGAGAGATTTTCAGCCTGGTTCCAGACTCAATCACCTCTGCTATTTTAATTTTGTTTCCAACGTTAACGAAAGCTATCTCACACACTCTATAATCGAATCATCCAATATTGCTCAGTTTCTGTTGGATGTCTCGGGGCAAATAAAGCTACTTATGGCTCCCCACTACTGGGTGGAAATTGCTTTGGTCATTTCCGAGACAACAATGGGAAGTTTATGCTGTCTGCGGGGCATATGCCTGCTGCAACGAGAAATCGTTACCCTTCTGTAATTGTCTGCCAGGATTTAAGCCAAAGTTGCAGAGCAGTTGGGAGTTGCTGGATTACTCCGGTGGGTGCTTAAGACAGGCAAAACTTCAGTGTGGGAAAGACAATGTTGTTGGTGATGGTGAGAGAGACAGGTTTCTAGGAATGCCGGCATGTCATTGCCTGAACATAAGCAGTCTGTGCTAGTTGATAGTATGGCAGATTGTGAATCTACCTGCTCAAATAACTACTCTTGCACGGCGTATGCTTATGATAGTGATAATTGTTCCATTTGGACAGGAGATCTCTTAAATCTGCAGAAACTCAAAGCAGGAGATGGAAATGGAAGAAATCTCTATATTTGACTAGCAGCTTCTGAGTTCAAAGTCCTAAAAACAGAAAGGGTCTAATCACCATTGTTGTGTTGGGCTCAAGTACAGGGTTATTGGTTTTCATACGCCTTCTTATGTTTTTAATCTTGAGGATAAGAAGGAAAAGAGTTGGAGTAAGAAAGGCAGTGGCGAGCTCATTGTTTGTCCTTCAGTACAAAGATTTGCAACGTGCAACAAAGAATTTCACTGAGAAATTGAGAAATGGAGGCTTTGGTTCAGTTTTCAAAGGGGTGTTGCCCGACTCAAGTGTAATAGCAGTGAAAAAGCTTCAAAGCGTTGGCCAAGGAGAGAAGGAATTTCGAGCAGAAGTTAGCACAATTGGGGCCATCCAACATGTAAATCTTGTCCGACTTCTCGGGTTCTGCTCTTAAGGAACCAAAAAGTTGTTGGTCTATGATTACATGTCAATGGATCTTTAGCTTCTCGTCTTTTCCGCCCAAATAAATCGAATGTCTTGGACTGGAAAACAAGGTACCAAATTGCTTTAGGCACAGCAAGAGGGTCGTCTTACTTGCACGAGAAGTGTAGAGACCGCATCATACATTGCGACATTAAGCCAGAAAATATTCTTTTGGATGCAGAGTTTTATCCGAAAGTTGCAGATTTCGGATTAGCCAAACTCGTGGGAAGGGACTTTGGCCAGGTTCACACAAGCATAACAGGGACAATAGGTTGAGAGATTGGGTGGTAATGCAGACACAGAAGAGGTTGAGAGAGTGTAAAGTTGTATGCTGGTGCATTCAAGATGATGAAGCTCATAGGCCATCGATGTGTGAAGTGGTTCAAATCCTTGAGGGACTTACCGAGGTGAACTTGCCTCCGATCCTAAGAATTCTATACTTTTATAATGACAACCAGGACGACGTGATTTTCTTTACGGAGTCACCATCAAGAAAGAGTTCTCATGCACAGAGCAATGCCTCAATTTCTTTCCCTTAGGCCAAGAGCGCAAAAAGGACTTTCAAAATTCTCCATATCTTGAACCCAAATAATAAGAACGCATTTTTTTCTCCCTTGTTAATTTTGTTTCATGCTCTGTTTTCTCCTCTTGGGCTTGTGTTTACTCTTTATATTCAAAGAAAACTCTTCTTTTTTTTTTTCTTTTTTTTTTTTTCTTTTTTAAGATTGTCCAGTACTTAGACCATATACATGATATGAATGCGAATATTGTATTTGCTATCTAGTTTAGCATATGATAAATTAAATTTAAAAAAAAAAAAAAAAAAAAAACTTAGCACTTTCTTAGAAAGCATTTTTTTTACCCAATTGTCAAAATTTATTATTGGCACATCAATGAACATATACGTAGTTTTAAATGAAATGAAAATGATGTAAAGTTGTATAAAATTTTTTTGATAAATGATAAATGATAAAGACAAAGTAGAAAAATAGTGTAAGCGGCAATCACCCTAACAAACAACAATAAATAAAGAACTATCTAAAAACAAAACGACAAATAATTAACGGCGTCAAGATTAAACGCTGAGATGAAAAGGACGGCAAACAAAATCGACACCTTTAAAATGGACGACAACAAATGAAAATAACATCAAAGAAGAAAACGACTGTAATGCCCTAAAAATTCATAAACTCGAATTACGAACTATTAATATGTTTTTTCTCCATCAATACACTTCTAATGAATTGTTTTGATGAATACCAAATTTCAAGATCATGAATGATAATATATGTATCATCAATGTGATTATGTCGATAATTTAACAATGTCGAGTTTCTCTATTTAAAAGAGAAAATATATATATATATAAAATGTTACTCCCATTTCTTTAATTGGGGTTTTATGAAAATGCTATGTGTGAAAATTCATTATATAAATATAATGAATGAATAATCCTAATCTTGTAAATTAAATATACTATGCCAAGATTTATCAATTAAATTAAATTTAACAATCCTAATAAAAAAAAATCAAACAAAAAAAAAAAGGGTTATTTAGGGGGAGTGCTCGTGCACCCCCCCCTGCCAGTGGGTAATTACCCACTGGGTAAGGCAGTGGGCTTAGGCCCACTGCAAGAAATAAAATAAAAAAAATAAAAAAATAAAAAAAGATTAAGGGAAGGGGTGCCGTGCACCCCTCCCTTTGTTCAGTGGGCTCCGTGGGCAAACGGCCCACTGAACAATGCAAGAAGGCAGTAAGCTACCTTCCTGCTGCAAGTAATCAGAAAAATAAATAAATAAATAATTTTTTTTTCCCAGAAAATAGGTTGGTCAGTAGGGGTGGTTTTTGAGAAGTCAAAATCTAACCCCTAAACAAGCAAAACAAAGATGACAAGATAAGAAAGAAAAGTTGACTACAATGTAAGATGATGGACTACTTGAATGACTACTCACTAAAACCACTTAGAAATGCATGAAAACCCACCAAAACAACTTCCCAACTTGTCTTCTTCAGCTTAGCACGTTTTTGGAGAGTTTCAAATCCAAAAAATTCAATTTTGTTAACCCACAATGAGACTTGGTTATAAAATGGTTTTAGGTAAACCAAAAACCACATTTTTCTCTTTCATAAAAACCACACAAGCAAAGAAAAGTTTTATCTCTTCCTCTCTTCATTGTGAACGAAATTTTCAGCTAAGGGAAGCCAAAAATATACTTCATCCCCTTTCACCCACTCTCAAGATTATTTTTACAAAGAGGAAGAGCAATTGCAAGTGTTTTCCAAGGTAAAACCTATACTTTTTCCACTTGTTTTCTAGAAAGGAAAATGATTTTAAAGTGATGTTTTATCTCTATTATAGCTCCCTACCTCAAGGATCTAACAGTGGTTCAAAGCCTTCAAGAGGAGCTAAGAACCCCCTACTTTTCTAAAAGGTAAATGATTTGTAATCTAGTGGTTTACCAAGATCTTAATAACTTTCATTTCAAAATGTGTTCTTACAAATAGGAAAATCTTGGCATGGTAAATCGTTAAAATGTGGTTTTGCTACCTAATGAGATGATATATGTGCTGGCCATGATTTAAGGTGGCTAGAAAACATGATTTGTGTATGGAATATGGTGAAAAGTGTATTTATGTGATTTTATGGTTATACAACATGAATGAGTATTGATGTATGAGAATAAGAGATTATGGCATGTTGATATGATATGTCCTCTGTTTAATCGAATCTTGAATTATGAGGAAAATATTTTGACATCACAAATAAGCTAGAATAAGAATTAATGACCATAATGTACCAAAAATAACATTTTTGGCATAAATGTCAATAAATTGGAAAATGGTATTTTGAATGTGATTTTCATAATCTTATAGAAGGACAGATTATTACTCTTGACATAAGCCATTAGACGAGCTCAATTTTGATCAGAAATAATATATGTCAAAAATGACGATTTTGCCCTCAAGGGGTAAAATCATAATTTCACCAGTCTAAAGATTTTATTTGAATCCGAAACTTTGCAGTCTTGACTAGAGACTATAAGACCTTGTGTCAAATTTTGGTGATAAACCGATAAGAAATGACCAAAACACCATTTTTGGGGTCAAAACGTAAATATATAAAAGTTTATGGTCAAAAATGTAAATATTAAAACCTTCTTAAAAATGAGTATTGATCCTGTAAGAGTACTATATAAGGACCTTAAGTATAGAAAACGTGAAACAAAGGGTATTGGGAACTAATTGGGGTTAAGTAAGGACTAAAATGCAAAAATAATTAAATAATGGGTCAAATTATAAAATCTGCTTAGATTATAATTAGACAGCATATTTGTCACCCTTGAAACAGTATATTAAGCTAATTAATTATATTAAATAATATGATTTATGTTATAGTCAAATGTACGACCTTAAATGACATATAAGGACTTAAATGTTATACTTTTATTTAATTATGTTTTTAAATGTAATAAGTTAAGAAAGCCATTTTAAGAGCTTAAGGGCACTGTAAACGTTATTCAAAGGTTGGGGCAAACCTTGAAAAGCCATTCAATAAGTCTATATTAAAAAGGATAGGTCTAATGGCAAAATTTTAATATTGTCAAACTAAGGGGCAAAATGATAATTTGATGAGGAGAACGTTTTGGACCATAAGTAGAGGTTTTCTGGACATATAAAACTATAAGAGAGATTACTAAAAGCTAAGGTAAAAAGATTTAACAAGTTTAAGCTTAAATGCGCTTGAATAACCGAAATATGGGCAAATTGGTAAATTTTACCCGATGGCTCGGTGACGAGAAATGAACCTGCCACTAGACTTGTTGAGATGCCGTGTAATTGTTAACTAAAACTTAATAAAGACAAGTGTAATGGGCCTTAACAGGCTTTGAACAATAATAAGACCCAATTACAAGTAAATGAGTTATAATCAACCCAATAAACCCATAACCCACAAAGATGACCCAATATGATGTTAGAAGAACATGGTGATCCATGGTCACCTAATGGACCCGATTATGAATAAAGGGGAATAAGTAAAATAATGGATAAGAAATTAAGTGTTAAATAATTAACTCACCAATTGATTAATAATTAATTATTTTAATTAATTAATTATTAATTAAGAAATTAATTTATGATAATTATGTAATTAAGGATGAAAAAAAATAGAAATAAATTAATAATTAAATTGAAATTAATTATTAATAATTAAATAGAAATTAATTATTAATTAAGAGAACTTATGTCCATAATCGACAATGATTCAAAAACCTTACTCTAACTGTCGGATGTCAATTTAAAATTAGGACACCGCATCAACTTGAGGGTAGAGCCGGAAACAATCAACGCGAATACACAGTTACGCGATTTTTAGTAAGTACAAACATCACCTACAGCATGAAACAAAATGTTTTTCGTTGTTGATGTTCTACGTTTTCTGTGATTTACCTTGATGAAGTGATGAGCCTATGAGCTATATGGACTGTATTAATTAAGCATTTAATGTGCCTAATTTCTCTTGCACTGATATGATTGACATGCCTCACAAATACGTATGCAATAATGATAGATGTATAGTGACATGTAAATCTATACATTGTCACAAATAATAAGAATGAGGCTAACGAAAGATAGGATTAGGTGTCGTACCAACTTCCAACTAGTGAGAGGATATGATAAGAACGAAAGTTATAAGATATGACCTTGGAGGTTGTTGGAGGGTCGCTCCCCTAACTCTCCATTGGTTGCGCGCATATGGGTACGACATAGAGGCCCTTAAGTAGACAAGATATGTAAATAATAAAGCATAATTGAACACACATAGTTCACATGCATTTTTGAACATTCATGATGTTACATGAATGATATGATTTTATGAAATGATTTGTGAGATATTGTTTGTACTTGCTGAGCGAAATCTCATCATTGTGTGTTCATGCTGTAGGTAACGCGGGTAAGCAGCCTGCTACTTAAATGTTTTATGGATTGGCAAAGCTGTGCGGAGGCGACTAAGGACGAGTGTGGGATACCACCACGAATTAAATTTTCGCATTTTAGATTTCTTAAATTAATTTGTATCGACTATATTTATAGCTATGTTTTAATATTTTGTACTACTAAATTAGTATGAGTATTTTACAAAAAAGACTTTAGACTCTTTCCTTTTAATTTACATAAAGTTATAGCTTTTAAAATATTATCTAAATATGAATTTGAATAGGATAATTATAGTTAGAGGTTTTCAATTTCCTCAGTTAAGAAATTTAATAATTCCAACTATTTTAGTATGAATATGATTTTTAAAAAAAAAAAATTTGCATTTTTTTAGAACCAATATAAATAAGTGTTAAGATTAAATTAAATAAGAATAAATAAGTTAGTTAACGGCTTGAAAAGTCGGGTCGTTACAACGACATTCAAATGATCTAGTTCATTCCGGACATTCCTTTTTTGCTTTCTTATTAGAGTTTTACCATATCGTGTTTTTCTCATTGGATACTTGGAGTTAGACATCAAGATGTTCACTTTGAAATCATGAGGGGCCGACATGTAAAATTTACATGTTACGCGGTCAAATAATCATACATGTAATATCTTCATCTTCAGTTATAGTAGCCTCTAGACTATTTGAAACAAGGCCCTTCATTTGAACCTGCCGACCTTATTTCTACAGAAGCAAAACAAGCCATTTATGAACAAAAAGCAGCGCACAAAACAAAATAAACAGAAGGAAAACAAAACAAGATCTCATTTTTATTTGGCTGCAAACGTTGAAGAGGTGGTGCTCTTGTCTTGATTCTTGAGTATTAATCCCTAAAGAAAACTATGTTATCCCCATTGTCATTGAAAAAGTGGAGATATCGCGGTATCGGAGGCACGTTCACTTCGATAATACCCTCAAGCATTTGAACTACCTGACACATGGATGGCCTATGAGCTTCATCATCTTGGATGCACCAACAAGCAACTTTACACACTCTTTCAACCTCTTCTTCGTCCGCATTACCTTCTAACCTTTCAGCTAATAGGCTAAGCACATCGCCTCCTTCGACTACTACACTTGTTGCCATACTTGGGTAGTACTTCAATTTTTCATTTGATTCTATTTGCTCCGAGTTTCTCCTTCCCGATATAAGCTCAAAAAGCATCATTCCAAAGCTGTAGACGTCTGCTTTGGATGTTATCGCCACTCCAGCGATCCACTCTGGTGCAAGATAACCTCTTGTCCCTCTCATTGTCGTCAGGACCCGACTGAATTCCCTTCCAATCAATTTGGCTAACCCGAAATCTGCTACTTTAGGACAAAAATCAGCATCTAAAAGAACATTTTCAGGCTTGATATCGCAGTGTATGATGCAGTCTCTGCACTTCTCATGTAGATAAACTAGCCCTCTTGCTGCTTCCAGGGCAATTTGGTGCCTTTTTTTCCAATCCAAAACGCTCAAATTATTTTTGTCAAAAAGGTGAGAAGCTAATGAGCCATTCGACATGTAATCATAGACCAGTAGTTTTTTAGTACTCTGAGAGCAAAACCCACGAAGTCGAACTAGATTGACGTGTTGAATTGTCCCAATTGTGCTAACTTCTGCCCGGAATTGCTTATCGCCTTGACTGACACTTTCAAGCTTCTTCACTGCTATCACAATAGAGTCAGACAATGTCCCCTTGAAGACTGAAACAAATCCTCCTCCCCCTAATTTCTCCGAGAAGTTCTTTGTTGCATTCTGCAAATCTTTGTAACTAAAAGCCATCAAGGAGCCCTCCATCGCGTTTCTTGTACAAACTATCTTCTTTCTCCTCAACACTAACAACAGAATGAGGACAACTAAAACTATTGACGCAACAACGGAGCCTACCACAATGCCAATAATTAGTCCATTCTTATATTTAAGACTCTCGAACTCAGAAGCAGCCAACCGAGTGTAGAGTGTTCTTCCCTTTTTGTCGCCTGCTGCAAGTTGCTGAATATCTAAGAGATCCCCGATCCAAATGGAACAGCCATTGCTATCGAAAGAATAAGCTGTGCAAGTGCAGTTATATAAGCAGGTTGATTCACATGCTGCCATATTCCTTACTTGCACAGACTGTTTATTTTCAGGCGGCGACATGCTTGGCATTTCAAGGAATTTGTCTCTCTTTCCATTTGCAGCATTGTTTTCAGGCGCACTGAAGTTTGTTTTTCCTGACGCAGCCACCAGAATAGTCCTCCGAATCCCAATCCCTCTTCAACTTTGGCTCGAACCCCCTCAAGCAATTACAGAACGGCAGGGAGTTTTCCTCGCAGCTGCCATATGCCCCGCAAGAAGCATAGACTTGACAAAGTTGCGCCGGTTAACACCAATAAATATGCCATTCCTTGTTAGGCATCAGTATTAGCTCCATCACAAACCTAGATTTTTCATAGGTAGAGTAATGAAGAAAAGGTAAAATAGCTGTCGTTGTCGTTAGAAACATAGCTGAAGTTAAAGTAATAATTGAGTTTCATCTCCGGGATGAAGCTGAAAGTACCCGTGTTTTCATCCCAAGCTCCACTGTCCCAGAGCTTCCTGGACTTATTCCTTAGGATGATAAAAGAGTTGTCACTTGGGACCGGCTCCAAAGAGAATAGGCCCGGGGCAGGATCTTCTGGACTCCTCCATGAAGTGAGAATTCTCTTTTTCTGAGTCTTTTTATAGTATCCGATTCTACTACCAGGTAGCAACGTATCAGTTAGATCATCAAAACTTTCCCAGAATGGTTTTGACGAACCCGATCCATCTTCTAACACAAGGTTTCCGTCATCCAAAAGAACTGCTTTTACTACATGAGAACTAGTGGAGTTCACGTTTGTGGACCAGATTGGGATCTTGGACTCATTGAAGAGAACTAAGTTACCTTGTGAGATTCTTAACTCCGAAGAAAATCTATCGAAGACCGGTTTCTCTCTGTTTGCCACCCAAACTATAGTCTGCAGAGTAACTTGTTTGTACCACATGCCTATGTAGTACTTTAAAGAGTTACCTGGTTTGAAGAAACCGAGTTCTAAGATTCCGGCGGCAGAGACAATGGTCTGGTCATCAGAGAGGGATTGGTTTCCAGAGATGGTGTCAACTCCATGTAAGAAATGGCTCTTGAGAAATAGGCATAGGATGAGAAGAACAAGCATGAATATTGAGTTGGTCTTCTTACTCATGGTTGCACAAATTTTTTGCCTAAAGATGGTCCCTTTTTGTTTTATCAATATGAGGGGAGAGAGAGATAGAAAAACAGAGTTTCAGTTTTCATCAAGATGTTGAGCTTTGCCAAGATATAAAGCTGTTAATTTATAATGTATGCTGAAAGTTTAAAGCAAAATTTTTAATTAGAATTTGAATTGGTAAAACTGAGTTGTGATAATACTGAAGCGCCTAAATACTGAGTCATATCTAGCCCTCCAGTAGCTGAAGACAAACTTTTCTAAAGGAGGTAAAAAAAAAAAAAAAAGATTGAAAGACAAACTCCATAAATACTAGAATGTCAAAAAGTTTAGAAAATTGAAGCTACCAAATCCAATACCAATTATGACTTTAAAGAGAGAGAGAGAGGTAACCTATATGTTAAATTACTCTGAACTGAGAGATTGTACATGACCATTAGAATTCGATACTTGCACGCATCATTTTTCTTTTAGTGCTTTCAGTTTTCTCATGAATAGCGAACCGATCTATTCAGTAATAATACGACAGATGCAACGTTTTTAACCAACTCGTGGCACTTAAATATGCTAAAGTCAGCAATGTTGTACGCTCACTAGATCCGGACAGATTCCATTTCTTTTGTAATTTGCTTCAAAGTTCCCCAAATTAAGTTGATCTGCTCTTACGTAAATAAGTATTTGCCTACGAACCTAGACACGAAATGGAAAAATTGAAGAGGTTCTTTGACCTTTCTGTCTCCTGCAACTGCGGCAGATACATGTCCAATTTGTATATGCTACGTGGTACAATAATCTTATTACAAAGAATTTTACACAAATAGTTAGTTGATTATCTTTTTATTTTTTTAACATGCCCGATCATGATTTTTCTACCCCTTTAACCATTAGTCGGATGACCAAAATTCCCTTTTACCTTTCATGGAACTAACTTTTTCACTACTACTGGTATTTTTACAGTAGAAAATGAGCTTGAACTTCTGAGAAGAAGAAGAACAGGAAGGCAACTACTCAACATATTAAAAGGCTGTATCAGATAGGTTTAAGAGACACATATAAGGGCATTTTAGTCAGTTTAATATAAGGCTTATCTATTTCCTGGGACATAACAGCCACTCTTAAAATTTTCCTTAACTGGAATGTCCTAGGCACAAGTTGTCAGCATACAACCTAAAATATTTCTAGTACCTTAAAGCATATCCCTTTCTCTCCAAAAACTTGTGTGGCCATGGATTTCAAGACTTTCCCAAGATTCATGCTTCTCATTATTTTCATGTACCTATTTATCACCATCCGTTTTTTATCCGGATCCGATACAATCTCTCAGAACAAATCCCTCTCCGGTGACCAAACCGTTGCATCGGTAGGTGAGGTCTTTGTACTGGGATTCTTTACACCAGGTAACACTTCAAACTACTATGTAGGCATGTGGTACAAGAATGATCCTTCGCAGACCATACTTTGGGTGGCAAATAGAGAAAAACCCGTCTCAAATAGGTTCTCTTCGGAGTTAAGAATATCACATGGCAATTTAGTCCTCTTCGACGAAACAAAAACCCCAATTTGGTCCACTAACGTTAGCTTCACTAGTACTTCTGCACGAGCGGTTCTTCAGGACGATGGAAACATCATAGTGTCGGACGAAAGATTTATTTTGTGGCAAAGTTTTGATCATCCAACTGATACATGGCTACCTGGTAGTAAAATTGGATTCAACAAAATTACTAAAACAAAACAAGTCCTCACTTCATGGAAGAATTTAGAAAATCCTTCTTTAGGCCTCTTCACTTTTGAGCTAGACCCAAGTGATGTCTCGTATATCACACTCTGGAATAGGTCTAGGAACTATTGGACCACAGGGCCTTGGACTGGAGATATCTTTACTTTAGTCCCCGAGATGAGGCACAACATGATCTGCTATTTCAAGTTTGTTTCGAACAATAGTGAAACCTCTTTTACCATGTATGCTTATAACTCTTCTGCTATTTCTAGACTCGTGATGGATGTTTCAGGGCAAATGAAGCAATTCTTGTGGCTTCCCAGTAATGGATGGAAATTGCTGTGGTCTTTTCCGAGACAACAATGTCAAGTTTACGCTTTTTGCGGTGCATATGGCAGCTGCAGTGAGAACTCCTTGCCCTTCTGCAGCTGCTTGCCGGGGTTTGAACCAAAATCGCAGAGTTATTGGGATTTGAAGGATTACTCGAGTGGATGCATGAGGAAGACTAAATTACAGTGTGGCAATAACAGCCTTGACGATAGTGAAAAAGACAGATTCCTAGAAGTTCCCAGCATGTCATTCCCCGAAGATAAACAATCCGAGCGAGCTGAGAGTATCACAGAATGTGAATCAAGATGCGTAAATAAATGTTCATGCACGGCTTATGCATACGACGACAGTGGTTGTTCGATTTGGACAGGAGATCTCTTAAATCTCAAGCAACTCACAGCAGGTGACAGTAGTGGAAGGACTCTTTATATTCGACTAGCAGCTTCTGAGTTTTCAAGTCATGGTAAAAGGAAGAAAAAGCTTGTTGGTGTTGCTGCCGGCTCAGCTGCAGGGTTAGTAGTTTTTCTTGGTCTTATTTTGTTCACTTGGAGACACAGAAAGAAAACAATAGGAACAGGAAAAGCAATATCAGGGGGTTCATTGGTGGCATTTGGTTACAGAGATTTGCAAAATGCAACAAAGAACTTCTCGGAGAAATTAGGCGAAGGAGGCTTCGGTTCGGTTTTCAAAGGTAGATTGGCAGACTCCACTGTAATAGCAGTTAAGAAGCTTGAAAGCGTTGGCCAAGGAGAGAAGCAATTTAGAACAGAAGTCAGCACAATTGGGGCAATACAACACGTAAATCTAGTTCGACTCCGCGGCTTCTGCTCGCAAGGAACTAAAAAACTGTTGGTCTATGATTATATGGCCAATGGATCTCTAGATTCACACCTTTTCCATGATAATGATTCAAACGTTTTGGATTGGAGAACAAGGTACCAAATTGCTCTGGGATCGGCAAGTGGGCTGGTTTATCTGCATGAGAAGTGTAGAGACTGCATCATACACTGTGACATAAAACCTGAAAACATTCTTTTAGATGCAGAATTTTGTCCCAAAGTGGCAGATTTCGGGCTGGCAAAGCTTGTTGGAAGGGAATTCAGCAGGGTCTTGACAACCATAAGAGGAACAAGAGGCTATCTTGCACCCGAGTGGATCGCAGGAGTGGCTATAACACCGAAAGCCGATGTTTACAGCTATGGAATGATGCTTTTCGAATTGATATCAGGCAGGAGAAACTCAGAGGTATATGAAGACGGAACTGCAAAATTTTTAGCAGCTTCGGCTGCGAGTGTTATAGTCAAAGGAGGCGATTTGCGGAGCGTATTGGATCCAAGATTGGAGGGAAATGCTGATATGGAAGAGCTAAAGAGAGTTTGTGCAGTTTCTTGTTGGTGCATTCAAGATAATGAGGTAGATAGGCCATCAATGGGACGTGTAATGCAAATTCTAGAGGGAATTATAGAGGTAGACTTGCCACCGGTCCCCCGATCTCTGCAACTCCTGGTTGAAAACCAGGAGAGTGTAATTTTCTTTACCTGAGATGATCAGCCAGAATTTTCATCCAAGAAATCTTTGTTGCTATTGTTTCTTTTTTCTTTCTTTTTTTTTTTTATTTTTTTCCTTGCCAAGCATATGTTAGTGTAGTATGAATTGTTAACTAGGAGCCAATACTTTAAATTGTTTGTTTATTTTATTTAAAAAGCACTTAAATATCTACAAATTTGCTATTGATGAATTCATAGCTCAAGAGGTCAGGTGCAGGCAGCTAGAAACCTCGAAACCAAAATTATTTGGCTTAATCAGAGTGTGTGGATGAAGAATGTGGTACTAATCCAATTGAAATATATATCCTTTTGTATAGTCTAAGCAAAACAAGTAGACAGAGAAAGAGAGAGATTTTAATAATATCAAACCCAACTCTCAAGAAACTTAGGAGTATTCTATATTTCTTTTCAAAATGTTATTGCCCTTTTTATTTAATATAATATTTTATGAATAATAATTTACACCCATCTCCTAATTGGTGGAGTAGGGAATGGATTGGGAGCTAGGTTCAGAAACCCCCACAGTGCACCATAAATGAACCAATAAATTTTCGAAGCGTAGAGAAAATGGATTTTTTTTTTTTAATCCTTAAATTAGGGGTTATATTTTTAAATTATGAGATTAGTTTGCCTTTTTCCTCTAACTTTTGGAATGAAAAAGAAAAGCAACCAATTCATCTCTTCATTTCATATCTTCTTTTTCTTTTATTTTCCTTTTTTTTTTTCGATATGGTGCTTAAAGATATGCCATATAATCCCTGCATCAGGCACGATTTCTATATTTTCCTCTTTTCCTAACTGCCCGTTTATTAGTCTGCTTGAGTTAGAGAATTAAAGTTGAATTGAGTTTTGAAATTATACATTTAGTTGAAAATAAATAATTTAGAGTTAAGAAAAAAATATAAAAACTTAAAATGTGTTCGGAAAAAAATACAATATAAATCATGTTTTGTTTCGTTTGAAATTCTATGTAATTTAAAATAATAATAATCTCATTTCAACTTGAATAATATAGTTATGGATTTGTTAAAGTTTGAAGAAAAATGAGTTTTTAAATTAGAGTTGGAGATGTGAAATGTGAATAGTAAATAGTGAAGATGACTTTACTTTTTAGAAATAAAAATAAAATAAAAAAACAATTAGAGTTAAATGATTGAAGCAAACCAATCAAACATGCTTTAAATCTATTTGAGAGTCATTTATATTGCATCTCCTAATTTATAACTTTTTTTATGATTTATGTTTATAACATTTTTAATTGAAAAGAAAGAAGTCCTAAAGTTAGAATTATTGACTTAGTCATAATGAAAGTTTGTTCCTACTTCCCAGTTTAGTAAAACATTTATGGAAGGAGCAATTCGTGTACCAAGGAAACTCCCATTTTGATTACAACTTTTCTCATACGGATTTCTTCTTCGAGTACAGACTAATAACACAGGGCAATAAATGGGTTTGAAGATACCAATCTTGGCAACAACGCTCAGAAACCAAAAACTTAAGCGTAATAAAATCAGCTTATAATTGGATAATAGGAAGTCAATACACATATTTTATCATGGATTGGGATCATTTGTTTGGTTTCTATGTTTCAAATGATATCTAACTAATCATATTATGATATGTCACTAATAAAATTAATGTTAAAGCAAAAGAGAAATCTAGTTTTAAAGTATTTTAAACTTTCAAAATAACATGCTACAATATTAATAGTTAGACATTATTTAAAAAACTAAAAATTAAACATGAGATTTTGAGTCATTTTCTCATACCATTGCCCATTCTTTATATTTTACTTTAATTTTGATCTTAAAAAAATAATAATAATAATACAAAGAAAGATATTTAACTTTATTCCTACCTTTAACCAACTCAATCCTTATCTTATACTGATACACATAAGTAACAAAAAACCCACTAGACAAAATTTCTATTGATAGTTGGGAAAAATATTGTCAAAAGTTCTCTACAAGTAGACCCTAACCAAGCCCTTTTTCTTAACCACCCACACTAGTATTTCCTAGTCATCATAAATTGAAATGTTAGAAAAGGACGAAACTGTACACCATATTTCCAACGAAATTTAATGAGCTTTTTTTAACTTATATCTATACATATATATATATATATATATCCTTACACTATTTCAGTATCATCATAAATCTCACCTTTACTCCAACTGATTTCTGTACCCCTTTGCAGTTTTGTGCTGTCCTCAAAGCGCAAAGATAAAAACTTCGTCGAGCTGGGAACTGGCAAGACAGACATGTGTATAAACATAGTTTTCGAGAGTTTGTCAAAAAAGAATTCACCGTTCATTAGAATTAAAAACAAAAAACAAAAACAAAACATAAAGTTCACTATTTTTTAACGACAACACAGTTGTAGCTATTGTGTAAATAGATAGTTATTTCTTACTTTAAAAAAAAAAAAAATAGATTTTCGATTTAAAAAAATAGAAATTTTATGAGCTTCACAAGGCTTCCGTTTGTTCCCACCAACTCTATTCCCACGTGGCACACCAAGTTAATTAAATGCTACATGATCAATTAACTTTTAGATTGCTATATGTTGTGACACGGTACACCACATCCCAACTATATTTTTGGTTGGTAATTAAAGCATTGCTTCCCTCTTTTTGTTGCATTAATTAGAGAAGATGTCCTTAAAAATAACTTCTCGCCACTATATCTAAAGATTTTATTATAAAAACAAAACAAAACAAAACAAAACAAACAAAAGGTGTTTTCAAGAACAATTCTTTTATTTACCTCTTCATGTTCTGGTTTTGACTAGCCACAAGGCACCAACTTATAATCCA